>JAUEKY010082177.1:0-10762 GCA_031833965.1 Scyllaea pelagica
AGAGAGAGAGAGAGAGAGAGAGAGAGAGAGAGAGAGAGAGAGAGAGAGAGAGAGAGAGAGAGAAAGAGAGAGAGAGACATAATGCACATTTGGCAAGTTTTGAAATTGGCTGTCTAAATCATCTGGTTACAAACAAGGATTTAAAAAGCTGCATCACAGATCTAGTTAACATCGTCCTCATCTCTGTCTAGGACCTGAAAAGTAAGGAAAGAGGGGAAAGTTTTATGAGGTATACTACATGGCAAAGATTGTTAATGGTCAACACATAACAGTCAGGTGTAGTTGGTGATGAGGTGTGATGCTCTCTTAAATGAAACTACAAGAAACAACAGGACAGAAAAGAGAAAATTCATCAAGCTAAGATTCATGAACTGCCACAGAGAGAGGGAACCTTACAGTAACTTCCTCATATTAGTGTAAGATTATCAATTGCCTCTTTTGTCACATACAACCTACCTTGACAAATAAATGGTCCAATAACTCGGCAGCTGTCCACCTCTTGGACGGCTCATGGACTAGACACGCACCCAGGAAGTTCTGCCCATCTTTGCTGAGACAGTCTGGGGGTATGGACGGGGTGTGGCCAAAACCGACCTTGAACATCACCTGTAGGTTATGCTCCAATTCGTGCCACGGCCTCTGGAATGGAAAAGAAGACCATAGTCAGATCAGAGCTAATTTGTTTCTTTCTATGCCTGTTGTTGTCTAAGGGCCCAGATGAAAATAGTAAGATATCAAGTAAAAAGAAAAAAGTATAGAAGAGGACTAACTCTTTTTCCAAAGACTCAACTTTGTTCTGTCCTTGAAGGAAATCAAACTTGTAATGATCAGCAAAGCAATAAGAAAATTGGTACAAGTACAAGCAAGAGAGGGGATCACGGTGGCTCAGTGGTCATGGCTCTTGGAGCTGAAATGAAGTGACGCGGGGTTTGAGTCCGCCTGTAGAACAAAAATCACATAGTGATTTTTTTCGGTAAAAACCCAAGAAAATCCCCGTATGCCACTCCCCTGATCCCTACTACATCGGTAGGTGGGATCTAGAGCCAAGTCCTATCGGAGACGGACTATAAACTCAGAGTTCCTGTGTGCACGTTGCACACTTTAAAGAACCCTTGGCAGTTGGAAATTGAAAAGAGTAGGCCGCAAGGCCGCAGTACGGGCAAAATTGAAATCCTACCACTACCACCAAGAGGTCACAGTGGGCTGATCACCTGCTTGACTTAATAGTATGATCCAGAGAAATTTCGTCTCAATAGAGCCGTGATGGTAAAAAGGTGCTGGATAATGAAATGAAATGACAAGCAAGAGAAGGCCACTATTCACAAGGCTAGCTGTCTAGGCGAGAGCTACACAACAATAAAAAAAGTCATTTTAACATTAAAGTTTCAACATTTCAATAGGTCATATCACCAGAGGAGTGCTTGCCGGACATGTTAACATGCTGCCACACAGAGATAAACAGAGGACTCAACATGAATATCTCATCCAGTCACATTATACTAGACAGCAGCCCTATCTGTCTTAGCACTTTTCCCATAATGCCATACATCAGGCAGGCAGCTGTAGAAAAAGGATTTATACAACTTGGGTACATTGCAGCCTGGGATCAACCACTTGCATCAACAAAGCCAGAACAGCACAAGACAATGAATATCAGTTAATAATGCAAATGCTTGAGTATACCCTTGTCAAGTAAATCAAAATGTGAATCGAAATGGCCCGCAATGAAAACTCTGATAACAGATTGGCACAGAGAGACTAAAATTACCCCTTAATGTGTTGTATCTATCTCTGTTTTAATCCAGTTGAAATAAAGTAGGATTAGGGCTTACGAGGAATTTTCTGAGTATTCATGATTTGACTCACCTACCAACCCACATAAATGTCAGAATAATATCAGAAAATGGAACTAAATGATATCAGAAATGGAAGTAACACATTACACTTGCTGACAGGTCTGTGCTTACCTTGCCTGTGGCCATTTCCAGGACGACACACCCCAAGGACCAGATATCTGCAGCTCTTCCATGACCTTCCCTGGAATTCTGGGTAATGACCTCAGGAGCCATGAAAGCTGATTTTCATAAAAAGAAGACAAAAAGATCTTTATACTCAATGATAGATTTTGTTGACAATTTATAGTTTTGTTTATTTGTGGTTCTATTGAGATCTCTTCAGTTTTACAGCTGTTTGAAACTGTCTGGTACTGCATTTCAAAATCATGTCTACCATTCCATTACAGATTTAAGAAAAAATCGATACTGTCTGATATCTATAGCTATAGTTTATTGAATGATAATCATTTGGCATGAATAAAATGTGTTCACATGAAGGTGAAAAATAGATTAACTTCCATTCTATTCCCTCTTCCTTTCTATCCTTTGAGTTTGAGATAGCTACAGCACTTCACAGGTGGAATCAATGAAATAATCCATAAAAGCCCCAGTACACAATTGTCCCGAGAGTCTCTACACTTGTAGGCAGTATTTCAGTATTTGTAGACTGTGTCCACTCACCTGTGGTTCCGACCATGTTCACGTTTTCTCCCGGCATGGTGTGTTGGTTCTTCAGTTTGACGGAGCATCCAAAATCTCCCAACTTGACTTGACCCTCGGAGGTCAGGAAGATGTTGGCACCTATATAGGGTGTATCAAAAAGGTCACTCGTTAACTTTTACCCCACAACTATTTTGTGATAACACAGAGGTGTCTTTTAAAGCACTGATTTGTTTCTTGAGGCCTTCAGGCATTATTAACACAACATAGTTAAAGTCTCTGTTTTAGACAAATAGAAGGAAAACAAAGCAAAGGGCGACCAGCAAGAAGATGGGAACAAGATATAATTGAGGACTGGCTTGGCACAAAAGCAACAGAGGCAGGCAGATTGGCAGAGGGCAGAGTGAGGTACTGCAAAAAGGTTCAAGAAGCAGCTTCCTGTGAGAATATTGGCAAACAAGAGATCAACACAGCTGAGGACAAATAAACATCCACCAACACACACACACACACACACACACACACACACACACACACACACACACACAAAGAATCTAAATAATTTCTGTTACGTTATCAGATACCCTATGTACCGCTCAAAAGCAGTGTAGGGCCCCTACAAAGTGTTTCACACCAGAATGTGTCAAAAAGTATAAACACAATCTGATACCAAACAAAAGTCAGGAAAAACTCTGAGCCAAGCTAAAATATGATTTTAATAAATATTATCTGAGAGAAATTATTCTGGAAAATCAGCAGGGATTCCAAGGCTAAAAATGAGGCTCTGCTAGATGAACCTCCACAGAACAAAGGTAAAGACGGGGGGCAGGGGAGTTTTGGTGCAGAAAGTAACAGCCAGTAAATTACTGTACTTGCTTTAAATATGCAAGAAAAAATGTCAACAATTTGATGTTTCAAATCGTAAAATAGTCAAGATTTGTGGGATGACTTATATGATGCATAACCCATATCTTCACAAATTCTCAGAATCCCCAATTTAAAAAAACTAACAAAAAAAACTCTGCTTTTCATCAAAGTAAGTGTTCTAGTTCTATGTGTCCAGTAGATATCTATATATTACTACTATACATAGAAATGGAGTAATCACAGACAGCGAAGGGAAGAAACTAGACAATCAGGATTAGCACATTGTCAAATATGAATAAAGCATTTCATAATTCCTGTCTTCAAGAGGATTACACCATTGAGTGCATGGTTTTTCCTATCTTAAAAAAAAGATAAACAAAGAGACAATTTATAATAACACTTATTTCACTTATTTCTTCCTCTGTTTTTCACAAAAGAATGTTAAATTCATTACCTTTCTAAAACAATCAAATGATTTATATTCATGATAAAGTAAAAATCTTTTCATTATTCTATATATCCATCCAGAAATCACCACTCTGGAATAACTTTTTATAACCTGAAAAAAATGTGATCATCATAATAAACTTTTCCAAAGGTGAATAAAAAATAATCATTAAGCCTATTCTGTCACATTACTTTAAAAAGAATAAACAAAATATAACATGAATTAAATGAAATCGTCAACTAATCTAATGATGCAGTATATCTCAAAATCATTGTGAAGACATAATAAGAGCAATCTAAAAAGAAAAAAAACAACAAAAACTAAAAACAAATGTTGTCCCTAGGGAGTAAAAGCAAAATCAAATTAAATATTATGGCACAGAATGTTTGTGATAGAATTAGGGAGGGTCACTAAACCTATGGAATCCTTAATGAACGCTAAAGGAAAGTCGAAGCAGTCTTCTCTTACCTTTGATATCTCGATGAACAATATTGTTCTCATGGAGATGAGCGACAGGTCACTAAACCTATGGAATCCTTAATGAACGCTAAAGGAAAGTTGAAGCAGTCTTCGCTTACCTTTGATATCTCGATGAACAATATTGTTCTCGTGGAGATGAGCGACAGCTTGCACAATCTCCAGCGTGTATCGGCGGATCATGTACTCTGGGAGACCAATGCGAGCCACCTCCTCAATGGAACCGCTGTCGCAATACTCCATAAACATCAGCATTTCGTCCTAGCAAACAACACAGACAAAGAGAGTTTCAATTACACACAGCAAGTCAAGTAATGACATCCTCGATTCAGACTTAAAGCTTAACACTGCCAAGGACTATACCGTTTATTATCTTACTGCTAGCAGTGCTAGCAGTTTGCATTCCACAACTATGGTTATCAATTCTAAATGACAGTTTGCACTGCCACAGCTCTCATATTCAAGATTCAGGATCAGTGCTATTCATAGCATTTCATTCTAAAAGGGATTACTGATCATAACTAGTTTTAAAGTTCTAAAGATTAGAGCTATTAACGTGGTAGTATAGAGCACAATAAACTACATAAATGTTCCATGACACTGTACAAGAAATAAGATGCAGTAACTGCCAAAAAAAAAAAACAACAACAAAACAGAACAGTAACAAAATTTCACCAATTACTGATTTGTATAGACATTTCCAAAATATCTGATTGTTAAAAAAGATTATTTCAGTAAGTTACTCATGAAAATGTGTAACCAAAAAAAAAAAAGCAAAAAGGATAGCAGTGAGATCATTATAAAAAGAACACAGTGCACTAACCTTATGGACTTCCACACCGTAATACTTGACTAGATTCTTGTGGTTGATGCCTTCAAAGTTTTTAATTTCGTCACACATCTCCTTGAGAGACTGCTGGTCATTGGGCTGGAACTTCATCTTTTGACCAATAAAAACAACTCGTACAGAGTATACACTCATAGTCAACAAAAAATGTTTTGGGATATACAAAATTCAACTTTTCAGTGACACCATGATAAAAAAGGTAAATGCAATAGCAGCGATTCTGTGTTTATAAACGTAAAAGCCTCAGTTCAAATGATTCATGAAAAGAGAAGGCAATATGCTGAGCCTCTAAAGAAAAGACTAATTTGGGTGATTGTGTAATTAAAAAAAAGGAGACTGAATAATCAGCACTAAAATAAAGCTAAGAACCAAAAGAAAATGAAAAGAAAGTCTTGGATTTTAATTCTTATTCTTACTTGGTTGCATATCATTTACCTACCTTTAGTGCATTCATTGTATGAAAGAGTTTAGATACACAATGCTGATAATCAAAGAAAATGAAAGCCTTGAATTTCTATTCTCTTCTAACATGGTGGTAAATCATTTACCAGACTTTAGTGCACTTATTGTGTAAAAGAGTTTAGACACATTTCTAGTAAATTTGGGCAACAATGAAAACAGATTTTCTTTATCTTAATTCATGCACTATGATATATATCATTTGTTCTATAAGTGTATTTTGTGCATCTGTCTGCAAATTGACCTCAACAGACAAGTAAAGCATCATCATAATCCCTGTTATTAACATTATTGATATTAACATCATCTTTATTATAATCACTATCATCATTATTATTATTATTAATATTATTATTATTATTATTATTATTATTAATATCATTATCATTATTATTATCATTATCATTATTATTATTATTATTATTATTATTATTATCATTATTATCATTATTATTACTATTATCACTTTTATAATCATCATCATTATTTTATCATTATTGTCATTATTATTATTACTATTATTATGATTACTATTCTTATCATTATCATTATCATTATAATCAAAATTATCATCACCATCATTTAAAATAGGATCAGTATAACAAGAGGCATAGGATACTCACCTCTTTCATGGCCATCAGCTCTCCAGTGTTGATGTTGACAGCTGTGTACACTTTGCCAAACTGGCCCTCTCCTGTGAGAAGAAATCAAATTCATGGTTGAGATTGACACTCTGCTTGTTAGTCCACTGCCATTGCTGTAGGTGACCGGCTTCATTAGCGCACTTGATAGAGCGTCCGCCTCATAACCAGTAGGTGGCAGGTTCGATTCCCACACCGCGAAATACCAAAGTCATAAAAATCGTTTTTTTAGCGGCTGCCCGCCTGGCATTCGGCATTATGGGAACAGTGCTAAGACTGGTTGGCCCGGTGTCACTCTAATGTGACTGGGTGAGATATTCGTATGAGCCCTCCGTTTATCTCTGCGTGGCAGCATGTTAACATGTCCCGAGTGCTCCGCCGGCGATGTGACCGATACTGTATAGAAGAAGGCATTAAACCATAAGGTTTAAACGTTGGTTTTTCTATTACTGCAGGTGGAGACTGACAGGAACAGACTTAGCAAAGCTTTGTTCTTTCCACACTGCATGCAGGTGTATATACTGGCCTCAATAGGTAACGAAAGAAGAGTTACTAGCCAGGTTTGCCAAGAGGGCATGAAGACAACTATGACAAAGAGATGATGGAGATGGACTGAGCATGTGATGTGAAGAGAACCAGAGTGAATTGTTAAGACAGCACCCATTGATTCCCGGAGGGTAAAACAAAGAAATGGAGACCAAGAACCACTTGGAGAAGGACAGTGGAAAGTGAGCTTAAAAGGAATGAAGAGACCAGGGGGGCGGATCCTTGACAAGGCTGGCACAGGATAGGCAGAGTTAGAAGGCCTTTGTTGCTGCCCTAAACACCACTGGGTGTAACAAGCTGTGGTGATGACGATGATGCAGGACTTTTGAATCAGATCCTCTCAGCTCAAAGCAAATCTTAGTCACTTTTTGTGAGGAAGAAGAATCAACCTCAGAATCTTCTGGCAGTAAGGTAGAGTTTTGAGATGATGATCAAATCAAGTACCTGTATACGGCTATTTGCACGAATTCTGAAAATAAATTAGTATCAGCTAAAAGAACAATCCCAAATATTTGATATCTAATTAAACTGATAAATGGATAATAGCAAAGAAGAGATGTTGATAATGATGACGATGATGATGATTGTGAGCGTCATCGTCTTTGTGTCACCATCACAATCATTATCATCATCTTCATGTCATTTAAAACATCTGTAAAAATAAAAGGGAATCAAAAAGTCAAAAAAAATTCAAAACAAAATAAACTAAAACCACAGACATAATCTTCAAAATATGATACATTTTGCAATGTTATGTCCCACTTTATATTATTACTCTTTGCTCTGTCTTGTGGTTTATCATTTTGCTCCTTGTTAGCTGCTTGAGTAACAACACAAAAGACATAAAACAAACAAAAGACATAATTGAACGACACACTGGCATGAGTTGCTGAACAGTGTCTCCGAAAAAAGAAAAAAAAAGAAAGCCTGAAATGTCCTTGGTGCCTTGAAGTGTCTACTTGTGAAAATTACCTAGTGCAACATTCACCTGGATTTTTTTTATCTCTTTCTCAAGAAGTGCTGACCTAAAGCTAGCTCCCATCCTTCTTACCAATCTTGATGCCCCTCTGCCATCGGAAGTTGACACGTCGCACGTTGACCCTCAGGTCCGGTTCCTGCACTCGGTTGAAAGGTTTGCCGATGATGCGCTTGTCCTGAAGGAACATCTCCCTCTTCCTCTCCAGGTTTTCTATCCCGTCTCGTAACCTGTCGCTCCGAGTTTGAGATCTGTCCAGGGCACTAAGAGCTGAAAAAAAATATTCAGAAAAAAGCAGACTGAATCATTGCCATTGTTGATTTCTTTGAGGGCCAATGAGTTAGGTAGTGATGAACATTGATCTAGACCCCTCATCCATGTCAAACCCAAATGCTTCCTTTCAATAATAGCTCCTTAGTAATTGTAGAACCTAGGCCTTCTCTTTGATGAGCAGGGTATCATTTAAAAGTTTGACCAAAAGATAGTTTGCAGAAAAGAAAGGGATTGCAATAATAACTAAGTAGAGCATAGGTAGTTTGTTACACAACAAGGAAAAAAACCCAGCTAACCCAACTTCCATAACATCCACAATCTTTCCCTTTATTATCATTATCTTTATAAACCCATGCTTCAATGCCTCTAGCACCATGTTAGTAAAGTAGTTTAAAAAAAGATGAAGGTATCTAAGATCCCATTTTAAACTATGCTGATGTTCCCAATCAATCCAAATTTTCAACACTCAATTTATGTCATGCATTTAGTTGTAGTTTGTTTTCTAAGACTAACCCTATCCTTTTCAGAATCCTAGGGAGACCTGTACCACATGCTCTCACCCTAATGGCAAACAAGTTAACTCTACCCTAATGTTACATTGCATGCTCAATCTATGAAAAGTTGCCTTGAAAGGGGACTATGCAACTGTTAGATCTTCTCTACACTATGACATCCGATAAAATTCTCTAACTGTAAGCAGCCTTTCTTCAGTCTGGGCATGTTAGTGGCAAGTAAAGTTCTGTAGAACAACAGAGGACTCAATTCCTTGGTGATATAGACAAGCATTTCTATAAGGAAGAAATCCTATAAATCTTCATATCACTTTTTTTTCTAAGTAGTTTTTACAGTTGTCACCAAAAATTAGTTCAGCATGGTACAGGAAAACCATTCACCACTGATACACAAAGACACAATTTAGTGCCTTATTGACGGGAGGCAGAATAAGGTGAGAGAAGATCAGATAAAAAGAAATTTTTACCTTTGGATGAATAAAATATATTTTTCTTATAAACCTTGGGCCTTGAAAACAAATATAAGGTTTGAATGGTGCTTACAGTAATGCTGAAAACACATAATAACTGAAAGGGTTGAACAAAAGGTGATAGCTCCTTGCTAGGGCTGAAATTCAACAGTAGAAAGAAATTAATTGTGGCCTAAGATACCACAATCAATAATGATAGACTGTTAATAAAACAACCCTCTTGACAATTAAAGCAACATAAAAAAATACAACCATGCCATCAAAGAAAAAGATAGTATGAGACAACGAGCGCACACAAAAGAGTTCTTACTATGCTAGGTAGTGTCTATACTAACATTCAAGTCAGATAGGCTATCAAAAGGAAAAAAGAGACAGCAACAGATCTACTTGTACCAACGGTGTAGGGAACATACAAACACAAGTTCTAGGATAATGATATTATAATTACTACACTCAATGAACAGAAAAGGAAAATTTGGAAGGAAGATTCCTGTAGGATAAAGAGAAAGAAAACAAAACTTTTGTGCTTCGTTCCCTACATCTTCACAACAAAGGAACTCATTTTAAGCCACATCAGGAATAACATGCTGAATAGAGAGAACAGGTAGCTGCGTGCAGGGAGCCCGTGACCAAGAGATAGAGCCGATTAGCTCAAAATACAACACTCAACTATACACTGACTATTTTCGATGACAACATCAAATCTTATTGTCCGACTTGCACAGCGATCAAAATCAAGAAGGTTGGGGTGATCATTTTAGCCTCTATCAACTGTACTTAAATACAAAAATTAAATAAAAATGCTTGGGTAATTTATTATAAAATCTATTGTATTTACAATTGGAACAGCCAGAGAAATTCAAATAATACTTTACTGACAAACTATAAAAACTATTTGCATCCAACTGAATGAAGTATGCATAAAACCAACATCAGTCTATTTTTTCAATTGCACAGAAGTCTTGCATGCTGAATTTAAAAAACAGTTTCTAGATTTTTAACATCCGCAAGAGTAGAATCAATTCGCATCTCTAGATACAGTGTTCAAAAGTTGTATAACTCTCTTCTATGGGTAAAGAGCCTCAAGTCTACAGCAGGGAGAGGTAGAAACCCCTTGAAAAAAATCAAATATCTGAAACTTAAAAAAAAATTCTACCTTGACATTTTAAAGAGTTCATAACAAACTAACTAGGACTATGTACAAAATGCAAAACAAGAATCAAAGGCTGAGAATAACCCAGAACCGAAATATCATTGAAAGCCCGAAAAATCTGAAAAAGGCTTTAAAAAGATATAGTTTGTCACTTTTAAACAAATCCATCCTCCAAACAGGCTGAATATTCTCAAACCTGAGATAGAGATGATAGGAACATTGACAAAAAAAAAAAAGTACATCAAATAGTGAAGTGTAAAACTGAATGGACATAAGTTTGAGAGCCAATATTTGTGAGACAATCTTACAATCATGAGCGCCCTCTGCTGGAGGAACAATATCCAGAATGATTCCTCCATCCTTTGAGTCCAGCACGGAAATCTCCGGAAGTTCCGGAATAGAGTGCCGGTTATGGCCTGCCACAGATGCAATGTGGAGCTCAAAGATTAGCTACATCACAACACGAAGGGAGAGAAAGTGGGAGAGGGGAAGACAGACACACACACACAAAGAAGAAGAAAAAGAAGAAGAAGAAGAAGAAGAAGAAGAAGAAGAAGAAGAAGAAGAAGAAGAAGAGGAAGAAGAAGAAGAAGAAGAA
>JAUEKY010082288.1:0-10760 GCA_031833965.1 Scyllaea pelagica
TGTGGCAGCATGTTAACATGTCCAGAGTGCTCCGCTGGCGATGTGACCTAAACTGTGTAGAAGCAGGCGTTAAACCATAACTTTTTATTTCTTAGAGATGAGCAGACAGTATGGAACCATCAGGTTTTGAACCCTATTCTTATTGCGTTTTCCCATTGCAGCTTCACCTGATGGCCCTTGACAAGCCCCTGGCCGGTTCCATGCGAGGCATCCGTGGAGCTGACTACGAGTGCTACCGTCAGGCCAGGAGGAGCCGATTGGGTGGCACCTACCGTGCCCTCCTGTCCTCCAAGACCCAGAACCTCAACTCCATCATCTACTACTCCAGGGACAGACAGATTCCCATTGTCAACTCCAAGGTACCTACTTATTACTTAGAGACAACCGGCTTTGTCGGCGCACTTGGTTGAGCGTCCGCCTAAAAATCAGTAGGTGGTGGGTTTGATTCCCACACCACGGCATACTTAAGTCTTAAAAATCGGTATTTTAGCAACTTGCCGCCTGGCGCTCAGCATTGTAGGAACAGTGCTAACTATGGTTTGCCCGGTGTCAGTATAATGTGACTGAATGAGATATTTATGTGAGTTCTCTGTTAATCTTTGCGTGGCAGCACCTTAACATGTCCCAGAGTGCTCCGCCGGCGATGTGACCTAATTGTGTAGAAACAGGCGTTAAACCATAACGTTAAACGTTAAGCGTTAAACTTAGAGACACCCTCTTGCTGCAGACATTGCACTCAAGATAGGACAGGATTACATTGAGATTGAAATATATCCTATTGATTTTGTTTTTCCTTTCTGGAAATTATTGATTAGAACTACATGGTCAAATTAAGAAATAAATCCAAGTTACATAGTCAGAATTTTTACATAGGTATCACTCTTAACATAAGACAGGATTAGATCAAGTTATCTTTTCTCGAAATTGTTTTTTATTATTACATGGTCAAATTAGAAAATAAATCCAAGGTACATAGTCAAAATGTCTACAGAGATATTACTAGAAGATGAGAAAAATAAGATTAAGACATAATGATTTATGCTTAAAGATAAAGATTGTCTGTTTTTCTTCTGGAAATGATTTTTTACACATATGTTACGATTCACAAAATCTTTCTTCGTATCAAAATTTGTGCTAATCTTGAATCTATTCATTAACAAATGACATGATGAATGTTTAGAGAATTACAAAACCTAGTTTTCCTAAGTGCATATATTCAATGATAAAGAAAGTCAGAACTGAAAGTACCATCCTCAAGATATTCCAGCCAGTCCTCAGATTCACAACTGACAATGACGTTAATCTCCCTGTGTGGTGTCTGGGGTTGCAGAATAGCACCACCGCGATGCCGACGTGCCGTTAGATGCGACTGCTGGGCACTCTTTCTTTCTTTCTCTCTTTCCTTCCCCTTTCTTTCTTTTCCTGTATTCTCCCCTCTTTCTTATTTCTTTCTTGCTCAGACCAGTGGAAGCTGCGTTAGTTGCTTTTCTGACTGTTTGCGGGCGTTGACATGGGCTAAATTGTGCCGATAGCGCTGTAAAACCCTCAAGAAACAAACAAACAAAAATGACGTTAATCATTGCTTTCATTCTTCATCCTCTTCCTCCTCCCTCCCCCCTCCTCCCTCCCCCCTCTTCCCTCCCCCTCCTCCTTCCCTCCTTCCCCCCTTCCCTTTATCTCCAGGGCCAACTGTTGTTCAAGTCGTGGGAGTCGATGACCAACGGCGCTGGTGCCTACTTCAACTCCAACGTGCCCATCTACTCCTTCGATGGCAAGAACGTCATGATCGATGAGAGATGGTAAGTCGGCCAGTCGGTTTTGTTGTGGCTGAATGTTTTATACAGCTGACAGGGCTCCTGCTCACTGGGAAACTGGGTCAAGGTCAAGAATTTTAATTTGAAATCGAAGTTTTTATTATTTAACATCATGATTTAAGATATTTGACTCCTTCACACGTTGACTACCAATGGCAAAAAAACCAACCCAAATGATTAGATAAAGCTAAAAATGAATGAACACACTCAATGAATGCAAGGAAATCTATGAAAAATGAAGTAAACCCTCGATGTATGAGTCTCAGCTTTAACAAATTAACAGAAGCGAGATTTAAGTCCAGATAGACTGAGTAAGTACTACCAGGACAAAGCTGAATGCTGTCCGTTGTACCTTAGAGCCAACTCTTATTTGGATACAAGCCCTTTGCATTTGGTTAGAAGCACACAGCCAGCATGTTGACACATTCCATTAGGGGTTTCCTTGATAGAAGCACACAGCCAGCATGTTCACACATTCCATTGGGGTTTTCCTTGATAGAAGCCCACAGTCAGCATGTTCACACATTCCATTAGGGTTTTCCTTGATAGAAGAATATAACCAGATCTCCTTTTTCTCTCCCCACCCCCACCCCCCACCCCTTCACCCTCTCCAGGCCCCAGAAGATAGTCTGGCACGGATCAGAAGCCAATGGCGACTTCAGCAGCGAGTTGTGTGACCGCTGGCATTCCAGATCCAAAGAGATGATGGGACGCGCCAGCTCTCTGATGAAGCACAAACTGTTGGACCAGGATAGCTACACGTGTAACAACTCCTTCATTGTCTTGTGTATAGAAAACACTGCTCGGCGCAGGGTGCGTTAATGTGTCTGTCCTAGGTCTGCTGTCTGTTGTCATCGCATCGCACGCTCCTCCTCACCGTAAACCCATCGGTCGTCACGTTTTCTACTGTACATAGCTGCAGGTTTTATATTATTTCTGATTTGTTTTGTCCTTGAGATTCTAAGATGTTGAGAGGGAGAAACGCCTGAGATGGACGCTAGGAAACTGAGTGTGTGGAAATGAGGGACAGAGTGAGTGTGCGGTTTGAAGTCGTTGTGTCATGTTGGTTTTCGTTTTTGACCGATTCGTAATCATCTTTACTCTTCTTTATGTTAAATTTTTCAGCTTTTGTTTTAAAATTAAAAAGAGATATTAATTTTTATCCATCATTACCAAAATCTTAAGTTAACAAGCTGATAGACTTTATATGAAAGATAACCATGTCTCATGTTCTGTGTGGCAGACATTTGCTGGGATGGATTAGTCGTGTGTAATTCTGAGTTTGAATTTTGAATAAGATGACAAGACCACTGAGGTTTGAAGTAAAGATTTATGTCATGGCCACAGCATTTGGTAGAGATTGATGTGATTTTGATGGTCTAGCAGTCCTGACCATTGTGGTTTTAGCCGAGTAATTTATTTGTGGCAAAGGAGGAAGACAGATGAGGAGATGACTGTATGAAATATTGAAGCCTGAGGTCAGGTGATGTGTTCAGATTGATCTGGAAAGAATTCAGAAACTAGGTCATTACGATGAGGGGAAAAGAGCAAAAAAAGAAAAAAAAGATTCTTGATGTGATTAAAAAAAATACTCGCCACGACCAATCGCCAAGTTTTTTATTTAGAGAGAGTTGCCAGATGTTTTAGAGTTGCATCTCATATCGTAGTCATACATGTGGCTGGTGAGGATGTTAAGGAAGCTATTCCCACTTTGGTTGAGAAATTAGATGATGGATTTCTAACCATGTTTTTATTGTTTTGAAAAGTTTCAAGATGGTGATAAAGTTTGCCCCCCTTAATTAACAACGCACACAAAAAGCAAAGAAGCTGTACAAGTTTGATACCTGAGACCTAATCGTGTTGAAATCACACAGAGACAACAAACTATGCCAGCCGCCATTAGTTGTTGTATTATTCTAGTGTTATCTTAGATTGTGTTTAGATTGCATACATTGGACGTCTTCTTTGCAGTTTTTGTTTCGGTATGCTGGGGTATAGAATATCTTCATTATATGCCAAGGCAGGCATGGCAGGTGTCAACCGGCAACGCTTGGCCGTCCAGTGTAGGGGGCCAGGGCTTGTCTTCATCCATGGCTAGGTTGCTGTTCGGATCCCAAATTTGTCCCGCCATGTATGTTGCATAATAATACTTGATCAGATCCATCTTGCCGGATGGTTTTGAACATCTGTTTTATTCCTCTCAGAGGAATTGGAATGAAAAGAAGATAAGTTGCTTCAGCAAGTAAAGAGGACGACGTGACATGGAGATGTCAAACTTAAACATAAATGGATGGGATAAGCTGCCTATGATTTATAGTCGATACGCTGAAATGTTGTGACTGCAGACATATTTGGATGGCCAAGAAGGTTGAGGGGGTGAAGGTTAGGCTGATAATGTGAAAGTGGGTTGCCTGGAGTGTGTGATTTTTTTATTTTTTTATTTTTTTATTTTTTTTTTTTTACCAAATATTTTTGATACACAGTATTTTGACTTTGAAAGTGCCTTAGAGAGAATTCTAGGATGGTGCAATGTGTGAGACGAGGCAATGAGAGTGAATGTGTGAGGATTATTGTGAAAGTAGGTGGGAAAAGTTATTAAGTTAGGAACGAAAGGAAAAAATAAAAGACAAAACACAAAAAAAAAAAAAGGATGAGGAAGGGGAAAGAGGTCTGACTTGTGTCAATAATGACTTGTTATTGTGCTTGTTTTGTCGGTTGGCTTATTAGAAAAATAAATATTGCAGCGAACATCTAGATACTTTCCTGTTTTATATTTAGAACTTTCACAGTTTTGGTCACATTGTTAGTGTTTTTATTCATCTTATGCTTCATGTCTATGTGTTAGCATTTTGATCTGTACTCGTGTCTTTATACTGAAACTTGAATTATTGTTTATGTTGATATTTCTATTTTTTTTCTTGCAATTATTCTTGATTGCTGAAAATTCATTTTTGCTAAGCATCATCATGAATAATTGTGGATAATGTTATTGCTGGTTTTTGTTATCAAACATAACTATCCCTTTTGTTATTAGATGTTTTTCCCCCCTTGTTGTTATCATCTTTGCTCTTTGCCCATGATATTGTCATATTTGAATTTTAATATTCAGGGCATTCATTTCCTGTTAGTTAAGTTTTTGTTTTAGTTTTCAGTAGCTGAGTTAGGACTTGAAGGAATTGAATTGTTTGCTGCGGTGGCCTTATCAACAGCCTACTGTTAAGTGAGGAACAAGCGTCTATTTCCTATTCCTCTGTGTGACCAGCTTGGAGTGATGGATTGCGATGCCCCTTGGCTCTGGCCACAACTTGAGAAGGAGCTGTACTCAAACACTGATACTGAAAGTGTTACTTGGGCTTCGTTCCACAAAACACACTCATGAACGCAAAAGAAATTTATCACCATCCTCAAATTTATCTTTGAAAGATGTTGTGTTGATTTTATCATTTTATGTTGTTTTGTTTTTTTAATTTTCAAAAAGACATTTTTGGAGGGAAGGGGAGGGAGAAGGGGGTCAGACTGTTTTTTTGTATGTCCAAGCATCATCAACAAAGATTAAGATTTTATATGTGTATTATGCATTATACGTTATTGAAACCAGTGATAAGCTATTCTCAACCTAAGCTTTGTAAACGGTGCAGCATAATGTGCCGTTACCCCCTTGTGTTGTATCTTTTGCAATGACACATTTTGTCTATAGCCGTTCTGCGTCTATGTGCTTAAATTACTTTTTGTTTTTGCGTATTTTATACTTTGTTCCCATTGACATGCAAGGGGTGACCAGATTAGCTATTTATAATATATTCCCCGTAGATGCTGTATATTGCACAGATGGTGTCTTTGTTACCAGCCGAGATTGTTTTAATAATTAATTTAAGAATAGGACTTGAAAGTATATTATGCGTGTGTGTGTATCATGTAAATGTTTCATGTTTGTTTTTTTGTCTTGGTTCCTAGAATCACAAAATGTCAATTCTCTCTGCATTGGCTCCATCTATCCCATCGTTTGATGTCGCCGTCACGGCGGGTTGTGCGGAGATTTGAGCTGTCTCATGTCTTCCTCCCAATAGGAGAGAGACCTTGAGTTGGTCTTTTCAATTTTTCTCACCCATTTTTTGTTTAGAAAATGAAATAATAGCTTTTGAAGTTTAGTTGCTTTTGATATATGATAATAATAGTAATAATAATAATGATAATATTAATTATGATAATGAAATGTCAAATTTTTGCTTTACAACCAGTGGTAGTCCATCAAAGCATGAAAAGTTGGTGGTGGTGTCTTGAATCCACACCCTATCGGACTGCTACGCGGAGACGTGAAGCAGTATAGAACCTTTTTAGAGGAATCAAAGTTTGAAAATATTCTATTTTGTCTCGTGCTTCAATTCTGCTGTCCACGTCTGACACTCTGAAATTTTTCAAATCTCTGAATTTTTTTTGTATTCATGGATTTAATTGTTCATTTTGCTGCTTTTCTCAATTTCCTTTCAAGCTTTTTCGTCTGTGATTTCCCCGTAGTTTGATTCTGTTGCCTCAGACTGGGTTTGTTTTCTTGTATGGTTTCAAGCCATTTTTGTACTAACTTTTTGTGGTTTGTTTTACAATTCTTGTTAGTTTTCTGTTTTCATTTCATCTTGCAGCACAGTCAATGGGACAGAAACCACTATTACCTTCCAAAGCACAGTTTGTTCCAAAATATTCTGATATTTCAATTAGTTTTTTTTCCTCTCATAACGTGTTCTTCATTTTTAGTCTACTTTTCATCTGACCTATTTGCATTTTTAAAATAAGGATTAATAGAAATAAGAAGAGTATAGGTGAGCCTGACACCGGGTGATATAAGAAATTATGACACAATTTTCTTATGATTTGCTAAGGCCTGGCTAGACAGGGACTGAGTACCACAGCTGTCTTCCTGACAAACTGTTGTTGTCCGTTCTCTGGTGAGACGATAGGACAGTTTGGGAATCTCAAAAGTCGACAGCCTGGAACCTCCTTTCCCTGCCATCATCCTGACATTCTGTGTATTCATACAAGCAGGCCTTTTGCTGTTGGTTTCTGTCAGATACAACTACAATACACAGAATCTTGAGCCGGTCAAGATTATCCTGTTCTTAAGCACAGAGACAAAGAAAGGACTTAAATTTGCACAGTCATCGTCATTTACCATGATAGATATGTGTGTGCATGTGTGTGTGTGTGTGTTTGTTTGTCCAATCTCTCCAAGATTGTTTGTTCTGTGAATGTATTATATTTGTCCTAATCAAATTCAAAAGGTTTTTTTTCCCATTCACTTTTTCAATTTCTTCTCTGCTTTATGTGTTTCTCTTCCTCCATGCTGTTTTCTTATCTAGATTTTTTTTTCTCATTATGTTAGTGTTGCAACCACATTTTTAAGAATTAGCACTAACGTAATCATTTGTTTTGTTTTTCATCATAATTCTTTTTTTTCTATTTTTGCTTCAAAATCCTTTTCAAACCGCAGTCTTGATTTGATTTAATATTTATATAAAGGTGAAGAGATAATTAAAAGGATTTTAGAGACAAAGTCATGACAAGTTGTGGTATGTATGACAGAGTTAAGGAGAAACTGTTGTAGAATTTTGCCGTGACTTCTTTACGAATTTCAAAAAATCATATAGAAAAAAGTAAATCCTTTATTGAAAAAAAAAAATAATAAAAAGTCTATTAAGCTAATTGGGGGAAAGAATCCTAATTCAGAATAACCCTGTTTTAAATTTGACATTTTGATAACGTTGATTGTTTCTTCCATGCTGACACCAAAGGGTAATGGCAATAGTAGTATCAAAAGCTATTGATAATGTTAACGAAGAAGAATAAGCGTTCTTGGACTTGCAGCAGTAAGGGATCACCAATACAATCGTTCCCTTAGTTTTATGAAATTATACTCTTACATACTACGTACAAATACAAACGTATACATTTCGTAAGCAATAGATTTCATAGTAATAGCTCTAGCTTTTATCGTATCGTTTGCTAAACCACCTCCAACTTTGTGAATGCCTTTCAAGCTGCGTTGTTATTTCTTTTCTTTTCTACCCAGTCTGACATTGTGAACGCTATCGCATGCAATAAGACAACTTCAATACTATGAACTAAATTACAACCAAAGTCTCCTGGTGCTACCAATTCACTTTGAATATTAATGTAATAAACTACATGTACACAAACTTTGTAACCATGGCAACGGTTCCTTTTTTTTTTTCTTGTACTGTTACTGTTACTGTAATTATTGTACCCTGGTTTCGTTCTGTGTTGATTTGATCTTGTAGTTTTAGCTACAGGGGGTCACGGTGGCTCAGTGGTCATGGCTCTGGCGCTGAAAACGAAGACACGGATTCGAGTCCGTCTGGGGAACTATGTGATTTTAATCACTAAAACACCAAGAAAACCCCCATATGCCATTCCCCTGATCCCTACAACATCAGTAGATGGGATCTAGTGCCTAGTCCTATCAGAGACGGACGATAAACCCGGGCGATAAACCCGGAGGTCCTGTGTGCACCTTGCGCACATTAAAGAACCCTTGGCAATTGGAAATTAAAAAGAGTAGGCCGCAAGGCCACTGTCCGTGCAAAATTGAAATCCTAACAGTACCACCAAGAGGTCATAGTGGGCTGATCACCTGCATGGCTTAATGGAATGTTCCAGAGGAAGTCCGTCTCAATAAGAGTCGGCCCTACACTGTAATGGTAAAAGGGTATGTGATAATGAAATGATGAAATGAAATGATGAGTTTTAGCCACTCTCCAAACTTGTTGTCTTATTTGCTCAGTATAAGAGAGCAGAAAGGGTTACCTGATCATTTCACCTGTACCAATAGAATTGTACTCTGCTGTTTAGTGGCTATCCTGACCAGTGTTTGACATTTTAGGAAAAATGTGGAGGCTGGCTGGTTGGCCCATTGTCGATGTCAGTAAAGATATGACCTGGGGAGATCTTTGAGTAAGCCAGCCCTCAACTTTTGTGCGCCGTGGCAGCGCATGAGCATGTCCAAGCACGGCAGCTCATGACGTGTCCAAGCCCGGTGTTTGTGAAATGGCCCATGAAAGGTTGAAGTAGGCATTGCTAACCTGAAACATGACAGGGAAAGGGGAGTGTGGGAGATATTATGATATGTCCTCTGGTTTGTCTTTTGTCTTCATCTTGAAAGATCTACAGAGAAACCTGGTTGTACCGCCACCTGTGGTAGCTTCATTCCCACTTACCGTCTGCTTTTTCTGAGGTACGGTTTGGTTACTAGGATTTAAAAAAAACCAACCATCAGGAACATTTCTCACTAAATCGCCAACCTTTTTTTAATACCACATAACTAGAAGTTCCATAGTTGGTGGTATAAATAGGTTTCAGTGTTGTTTTTTTTCTCTAGCTTGTGGTGCTTCAATTGGCTATTGACTGACTGGGAAGAGATAGTGTCGACTGCAAGACTTGAGAGTTGAAAGTTGAGAGTCGTTGGGCTACCTGAGCTTCAGTCACTGACAGAAGCGACAGACAGTGTCAAGAATCACTGGCAATTCTCAGTTGGGAATCGATTAACCTACTCCATACTAGAAATCGGTAGAATCAATTCAAGAATCGGAATATTGCCTGGGCCTGCTTGGTGTTGATGTGATATGACTGACTGGTGAGTGTAATCTAATAAGTTCCCCGTTTGTCTCATTATGGCTGCAAGCTGCATCTCCGGAGAGTTGGAAACTGGTGTCAATGCTGATGATGCGTATCCTTTTTTGTTTCCTTTTGATTTTTGTTTGTGCATTTGCTGGTTGGTTTTGTCTCTTTGATTTTCTTTTTATTTCTGTATGCATTGATCAGTATTTGTATATACATCACATACTTGTATGCACAAATATCTATCAACATAAAAATAAAAAGGAAAGAAACCAAACCAGCAAACAAACCAATAAAAACCCCTATCCTGTACCCACAGCCTGGCTGTTTCGTATCTCAGTGTTGCAGTTGCAATCAGAATCGAATACCCCCCACTGAATACTAAATCTTTCAGGAAGTTGATGAATAATAATATAGAGATAGACGCGAGTGAATGACCAGCCAAAATGACGTAGGGATTAGGGAGGTAACCCCTGGCTTTAAAATCTATAACAATACTATTTCCACGGTTGTGTCCCCTATCACCGCTCCGTGGGATAAACAAATGATTTAACTAGTTATTGTGTTTACTTTAACCCACATTTCAACACTTTTTATTTTCTTACAAAATGGCGCACAATGTTGAGCGTCTGCCTAAAAACAGGTAAGTCTTGATACCACTATACGCTACACGATGATGATATCAATTATTATTACCAAAACGCACGTGGGAAATCGACAATTTAATTAGAAGCTGGCCTACTTCCACTTCCAGTTCATTGGTCAGAAAGTAGGTCTAAGGCCAATTGGCCCGGTGTCAGATAATCAAAAGCTACATATGCATACGCCTCCACATCCCATCACCAAAAAAAATCATTCTGATTCGTCTAATTTGCCTTGACGGTTGAATTGACGTCACGCCCGATTGGCTTGGAATCAACACAGGTTGTCTTACAGTCCTGCTTACCTGCAATCTGGCGGTGAGTGGCGACCAGTGTAGCGTGATGATCGCTTAATTTGTATCGGGAAGGTCGGGATACGGGACTGAGTCACGAGCCATGCGGCTATTGTCCATGGTCGCCAATGGGTTAAACCTCTCTAATCCCTGGTGTAACTAGCAACGAATTAACTCTAAATCGCCACCGACTACCAAGCCTTCTGTTCCATGTTTGATTTAAACCACTACCGTCTCCGCCAGAGCGACAAGTCGAACGACCTACTTTCTATGGGGGCGGGAGAGAGAGAGAGAGAGAGAGAGAGAGAGAGAGAGAGACAGAGAGAGAGAGAGATAAAGATAGAGAGGGAGGGAGGGGAGGGTGCAGAGAGAGAGAGGGAGGGAGA
>JAUEKY010082399.1:0-10758 GCA_031833965.1 Scyllaea pelagica
AGGGCTAATGGGAACCACTTCCTTTCCGAAGCAATGCGTTCAGTAGATGTTTTTCAAGACTCCGTGTTATTTTGTGCACAAACATGAAAAAAGAAAACCCAAAAAAAACCTGTGCTTTCTCATCCGCGAGTTCGCAGGGTTATCAGCCAGTTCTGATAAAGATGGAAGAGAAAAAATTTGCAGGTAAAAGGCTAAATTTAGAATATTTACTTATCCCTGTGTTTTATACTGCAAAACCATCTCCATCTTCTTACAACCTTTACCTGAGGTTAAATAGCAGTAACTCTCTTAAACCCTAAAGATAAAGACATAGATACACTGCAAATTATGAGTTTACATATAAGGTTACTACTAAAAGACGTCAAATGATTTATGAATAAAATATTTTTAAAATCACCTCCAGGTCAATGGAAATTTGGAAAAAAAAGGATAAAATCTAACATCTATCACCTTTTCCTTGTCCTTACGCACCCCACTTCCAAAAGAAAAGCCTAAGTCACAAACCAATTTTTCTTTTCTTGGCTTCATATTATTCTAGTTACCCAGACTCCTCGTCCAAATTACTCTGTCCCAACAAAGTTGAGGAAAATGCATTGATTCAAGCGTCTTACCCAGAAATGGAGTTGTCGTGGTGATCCCCTAAGTTGCCCACCACTCCAGCATCAATGCGCTCTTTTTTCACCGGCATGTTGAAGCCGTCGGCAGCACTGGTCACAATGTCCAGGTGGTCACTCCCCTGGGAGCTGGTGACGGCATTCAGCATGCCCAGAAGGTCATCGCTTTCTTCAAAGTTGGAGAGGACATTGCAGCGGCTTTCAGAGCTCATGGTGGAGGAGGTGGAAGCCTCTGACGGGCTGACTCTGTGTGTGTCCTCCTTGGGTGCGGCAATGGCCAGGTTGGATCTGGTTGGTTCATGGGGAAAATAGATAAAGATAAAAAACTTTGTTCAGAATTCACCGATTTAAATCTATTAGCAGACAGTAAGTAGCCTGAGGAGGGGAAATGAGATGACTTTGATTGGTGAAAATTCTCCTTGTTTTGTACTGTTTCCCAAGAAAAGCATAGTCGCCGAGTGTCAAATCAAACTTTTGGAGAGTCCTGTGGAGTGAAATCAAGACTTTCAAAGTTTGTCAAATAGCCATTACAAATGAAACCCTTAGAGCATGAAAAATCTCTTAAAGAGAAATGGGATTGCCATCATGGTTATTTCATGTGAGTCAAATATTTCATCTGGGATGAATTACAACAGTCTAATTATTTCTTATCATTTGACGCTGAAGTAATAAATATAAGGGAAGTGTGAGACAAGGTTAAGAGAAACTCATGCCAACAGAAAGGAGGTGAGATAGCTTAAAAGAGGATGGATTTTGTTCTGTTTCTTCCCTATTAGTTTGACGCTTCATATCATGTAAGTCTTTTTTCAAAGAACGATCAATGTCACTGGTCCCACATGATGTTAACATGTTATCTTGTTGTTTTTTCTTCCATTCCATGTCTGAAACTATTGAGGTCAGTAAAAGCCTGGCTTTAAGTACCCTCAAGCCTGCAGAAGATGATAGCATGACTGAAGTGGATCTCAAACTGATAAAAGCTTTTGTTCGTTCTTTCTCCGCTTTATTTTAAGTAAGTGATCAGATCAATAAATCATCCCGGATGTTGGAGTTGTCATGACATACATGGCACTACACACACCAAAAAAGCAATTTGTCTTTTTAAAAAACTCCTCATAAGCACTTCTATTTTTAATCACTAAAAATGAGAACATTAGCTTTCAAAAATAAAAATAATGGTTCAAATCAAGTGATTAATTAGAATCAAAGGACTGACAAATCAGATTCCGGCATTTGTCATTTACACCAAACAAAGTTAGGTAACTGAGAGTAAGCAAAGAAGATAATAAGACCATAAAATCTAATTGAGCACTTCCTATTTCACAAACTACTTCCACCACAAATACCTGGCTTTTGACAGCTTTCAATGTTTGGATACCCCACCCCATTTAAAAATCACAGCAGTGAGGGCACAACACATGTTAAAATGCTTAAAAACATTTTTATTGTGTAAATTATTTGAAAAAATATACTGATTACAAAAGACAAATGTGCCACCACTGTGACCAGTTTCCATAGAGAGCAATCGTTTCAAGCAATCAATCGAATAAGTAAGAATAAGACTGAATGAATGAATGAACTAGACAGGATGAAAAAAATGTCAGGGATCAGCATTGGCCTAAACAAAAAGGCTTGAAAATGGATGGTGTCAATTAATGGATTTTTAGCCGAGATGAGTGAAGGCAATTCATTGTAAATAATGGAAAGATGTATTTAACAGAATCTAGAGACAAAATAGATAAAAACAAATATTAACTCGAAACAAATTGTAATAGAAGATGGCCTGACAAAATTTGAAACTAAAATTAATCCTAATGACTGGAAGGACATGAATTGATGGAGAAAATAAAAAGATAAAAAATGAAACTAATCACGATCTTGTGATCACACTATTCACATAAGACAAAAATTCAACAAAATCAAATTAATTTAACAACAAAACACATGTTAATGCATCTGAAATTTACACTACCAAGATACCTCTTCATTCAATCAGGTCTGTGCAACATCAAATAAGAGACGGACAGACATCTCAAAGCAACTCAGATAAAGAAAATTGAGTGTGGGTGTTTGAATCAGCATTAAAAGCGAGCTACAAAAAAAAAAAGGCCTGTGCAAGAAAGAACAAAAAAAAAAAGAAAAGAACACAATAAAAACTAGTTTCACGTATTGTGCACTTCCATTAAGTCCCATTTTCAAGGCAGCTAACAAATTCAAAATGGAAGTGGGGATATGTAGGGGGAGAAGATGGTCATGAAGTGGAAGATCAGGCTCATTGGGAGCTGGAACTGTTCGAATCTCTTTTTTAGTGGTAAGACATACTTTTCCTAGCTGGACAGCCTACTGTTACATGGTCTTGTGGCTTTTTTGAAATTCTTTTTTTTTTTAAGTTATAAAAAACAGGTTATCTTATAATGCAAAAGAGGGACAGTCCTTACCAAAATAGTGACAGTTGGCAACCCTGCATTATGAAAGCTATTATCATCATTCAACTATGAGATGCACATATAAAATAGCCCCCTTGTATAAGACTTCAGATGATGCAACTGAAGATGATGGCTGTTGAGCTTTGGATGTTGCATTTGACCTATGCCCTTTGTCATTTTTAAAACAACTTGTAAGTTATTCTACCAAAAGCATAGCCCACTACTAGATAAGTCAAAACATTGCCACACCGATATATAAACTGAGAGCTCTCTTGAACAATCCATCTAGTCACAGTCACTAAAACACTGAGTCAACCACTTTTTGCACGGCTTCCAAAAATAGAAAAAAACGGAAACTGCTGGCAGCGCAGCTAGCTGCTGAATTGCTGATGTCAATGTCATGGGTATCACAAGGCCAGAAGCTAACCTGCAACCCACCAATTCCAGAGAGGACACTCTGCAGATTCAGCCAACAGTGATGGCGGAGAGCTCTTTAACAAAGCATTTTTGGTGAAAACATAAAAGTGTAAAGAAAAAAAGAAAAAGGGAGGGGGGAGGGGGAGCTCTATATCTTCAGAGCTAGAATGATAGATATAGATCAGCAAAGCAAATCTAATTTTGAACTAAACTGAGTCATTTCTGATTTTTAATAAATCATGCCTTTTCTGACCTAAAAACAGTCATTGGGTTTCCAAGCATGTCTTTCAAGGTCTTTTGACTAGAATTTGTCTTTTCCTTAATGAATAAAAAAGCTTTCTTTTTGTCATTTTTATAGATGGTTATGTCCAATTTCAAACCATTCATACCCACAAATTTGCCAAGTTGAGCAAATTTTTTTTAATTATCAAAGGTATCTCTATTCCGCAATAATTTCTAAATCAACAGTCCTAAAAAATCCAGTTCACACATGGAAGAGGAATTAAAAAACGACTTAAAAGCTTAGCATGTGATGGAAAAAGTTGTAATATATATTCATATATAGACCCAAAAGAGAAAAAAAGGGTTGCTTATCAAGTATGCACTTTGGCTGAAAAATTAGAAAAATATACATAGTGGAAAACGCTGTATATACAAATATTTATATCACAGATTACATGAGTTTTAAAAAAAAATGTATATTCTTATCCAAAGGTCAGTCTAGAAAATATTGGTAAGTACTTCAAAATGACTCAACTTGAAAAAGACTGAATCTTGAAAAGAAAATCAAATAAATACATTTGTTCGCAAACAGTACTGGTATAACAATGGCCCCTGGAAAAACAATGTAATCGACAGACAATGTCATTTCTCTAGTCCTAAAACACTTAGAATGTCTTTAAATTTATTCAATAACAATTTAACTGAATAGTTAACTTTGCCAAAAAGAATGCTGAATTCTGAGTGTGATGGGGGAAATGTGAACAATGGTAAATAGACCCAGAAATTAAAATTCATAAGGAAATATAAAAGTCTTTTCAAAAAGAAAATTATTCAACTGAGAAGGCAAAAAATAGATTTTTTAAAAATAATTTGAAGATAATGAGAGAAACTAATTAAGTACAAAAAGTGCAAAATGTATGAATTGTTTGTCCTACCATAAAGCTAAAACAGGAGAGCGAGTGGGTAGCTGAACAACACAGACACCATAAAGCCCAGATATTTCTATCCCTCTGACAACTTGAAATAAAATCTTGTACAATAGCAAAATTTCTTTTTGCTTTGTCCGTGTCCATAGCTTAGCTTTGACTAGGACCTGCCCACTGCAGGAAAAGAAAAATTTAAATTAGAAAAGATAAAAATGAAAAACCCAAATACAGCCCATAATAATATGGAGCATGAGGAAAAAAAACGAAAAAAAAACCGAATGATTATGTCTAGTACAGACCTGGCAACCATTGGAACCAAAAAAATCAGAGTATTCCTTGAAAAAAATCGGAGCATTCCTTAGTGAAACAAAATGAATGAATGGAAAAAGGCTGGGAAAAATTGGAGCACCGCTTCAAAACCTTCAAATATTGGCTATAAAAGCGGCGCAATTGGCAGGTCTGCTAGTATCTGGCCCTTTTCAGTAACTGGTGGATTGTATAATGCCAGACCATATAATCTATAGATTTCTAGTCCATGACAAACTTCACAACACTCCTTAGCTCAGGGCAAGCCAAAGTCAAAAGCTTCCAACACGTCACCCTCCACAGAATGAACCATCTATGTATGATTTCAACTGACATCTTTTCACCAATTCTTAAAGGACAGAATCAGATTAAAAAGTAAAGGCAATATTACCACCAGAAACCTCCAAATAGGAAATATAATAACTGGTGAATTCAAATTGAACTGGGTTGTTGTTGGGAAGTCTGATTATGCATTTATCAAATTTGCTGAGTAATTGACTTGACCTTAAACTAGAGGAATGGTGACAAAGCAAGGCACATTCGTTAACAAGAGATAAAACTCCTCACATTCTCAACAATAACAATCAAGCTCTTTGCTGAGTAAGAAAAGAAAGCAAATTAAGTAGTCAATGTCCCTGGCTTATTGCACTATGACTGTCCCACTTAATCAAACAATTAAATGGTCATGTATCTTAATGGAAGGGAAAATGCTAGAGTAAAAAAATTAACACCAAAAACGAAAACAAAAAACAAAAACAAAAAAAATAACACCGAGAACATTTAATCCAAGACTGCAAAATCAATACTTAAATTCAGTACACACAGTGAGCAATTATCATCAAATAATCATTATATCGTTGGGGTCAAAGAGATCTCAATGGGGGTTTTTGTGGTTGTTTAGTAAAAAGAAAGAGGTGAAAATTAAATGACAACCTTATCACAAGGTAGTGATGAGATCACATGGACGTCACTGAGCCAAACCAAATTTGCCTAGATAAAGAGCTCAAAGTGTTTCTTCCTTCGCTCAGGCTAAAAAATTTGGAACACTAGAGGGAGTAGTAACAAAAATAAAATTATGAACAGTATTCTGTTTGTTTGTTTTTTCTTTTCTAACATGATCCTCATGCCCAAAGTATTATCAGATCTTTTTTTCCAAAGTCATAATATAAGTGTAGAAAATATATGAATGACACAGTCACTACCTTCAACTATTCAAAAGTAGAAACATTCAATGAAGGAGAATGGGAATGACATATTTACAAAGTGGACGGAGAGCATTCAAGACGACTTGTTCTTGCATCTCAAAATGACTTAGCTGCTGCTACAAGCATTAAAACTAGGGAAAAGGCAATGGGGTAACAATCAAGGAAGATAGCATAGATTATGTGTTTTGACAGAAACTTTTAAAATAAATTTTGATCTTTGCAAATTTCGTAATTTAATTGCTTTCTATTATCAGGGGGAAATGATTCAGAGTTGAAATCATATTCACTTGTCTGTGGAAAAATATTCTGATAGGAACTTCTAATAGGAATGAAGCTAAAATACACAGCTTTGAACTTTTTCTTCCTCCGCATTTCTCTGAAAATGCCACTTCAGGAATTCGTCGAGTTTATAAATTATTAAAGAGATCAGAGAAGAATTTTTTTTTTTTTAAAACCTTCTTTCATAAAGAATCAAGCCTTTTATTGCTGCCTAGCCTGCTTGCCAAAAGATACCCCTATTAAGGTGATTTTTATATCCCATGTATCAAAAGGTCGATGGGAGGGGAAAGAAAAGCAAATTCCTCATAGCTATCATAGTAATTTTCGTAGCTATCATTCCTGTATAAGGGAACGATCTGCTTTGCATGACGAGCATGACGCGAATGGTAAGTTCACTTCTTGAGCAATTTCCCAGGTTTTGGAGCCAGCTTCTTTTTCTTGGCCATAGACTTTGCCTTGGATTCTTGTCCCACAATACTAGCCAACCACCTGCAACGAGCCAGAGCGATATAAGGATGATGGATTAGAGTCAAAGTGACTCCCAGAGGATGATTTGATGGATTTTACATTATGACTGAGTCTCAAGACTTTGTTTTCATCTTTGTCCCATTGTGTTACAGGAAACCACTCCCAAAATATTTGGAAAAAAATTATTGGGGTATATTAAATTTTTCTGTACGAAAATAATACCAAAACATTTCAGGTCCATTTTTTTTCTCTTTATGAAATCAATTGAAAATTAAATCAGCTATCTATTCTATTAATCACAAAATTCTGAACGCTCTGGCTCTTGAGGTGGGTGGTGGCTAGCTTCAACAAATAAAACACAAGTTGCAAAAGCAGAAAAACAAATTCAGATCTCAGTGCATATGAAATGTTAGAAAGCAAGCATACAAAATGAGAAGAAAAAAAAACAGGCATAGGATGGTAAAAATGATTCCCGTTGTTAATACAAACAATGACCTAGAGTTTGTTTTGTTTTCATGTGGGTTTGAGAATAGCATAGTTCAAAGAGATTTTGTGAGAACAAAGTCTGATGTCAATGTATAAATTCATATTTCTGGCATGACAAAGAACATATTGGAGGGATGAAGTGAAGGGGAAAAAGACTAAAGTCAATCTTGGAAAAAAAAATTACACCAATTTTGAAGATCAGAAAGACATATCTTAAAATTGTCTGAATGTCTCATTATTTTCTTAGCTTAGTCTCATTTCCTTTCCTCTTTTTTTTTATCTGCAAAATGCGCTTTATTTATACAGCTTCCAATATGTCCAATTCAAAATTTGTCTAAACCTTTATTCAAATTGTTAAGCATGGTTTCCTGTTGTATAAACAGCTGGGAAAATGTCACAAATTAAAAGATTTACTTACAAAAAAAAAAAAAAAAAGCAAAAAAAAAAAAAAACCCACAAAAAAAAAAATAATAAAAAAAAAAAAGGATTCATACTTAACCAGCAATTGTAGATAACACTTTATTTATTCATGTGACTTTAATTTCAATGTGCATGAAGTGCTCGAAGATTTTCCTCTATTGATTTTCACATCATCTGTCTAAATCTTAACTTTCCAAGAAAACAACAATTTGGAGACAATTCAATCTGAATTTCCCATCTAAAGAAAAAATAAATATTGTCAAGAGGTTTCCACAATGAGAATGATCCCAGAATGTGACTTACAACCTTCTACAAAATCGTTTTAGGATGACAAAAAAAACTTTTACTTACTGTCTGTGTGATTCCATCTGCTTTTGGCGGAATGTTGCAAGAGTTTGTTGAGGAACCTGAGCAGCCAGCTCCAGAGAGTCTCTTATTTTCATCAAAATTTCATAATTCTCCCTGCCCCGAACCTTTAATATAAAAAAGATAAAGAAACAAACTTGTGAGAAAGTGCTAGAGTAGAATCAACCTGAATGTGACAGTGACAATAAAATGAAATTTTCTCATGAATTTCTTTTTGGGCTAGAATATAACCTTGCTAGATCCAACGAGAGCGAAACAGCAAGCAAAATCACTCCCATAATATTTAACTAACAAATAACTTAAAGATAAAATCATAATGTACAATTCAAGGAATAGCATAACGAACATCAGTGAAAAATAGTTTTTCCTTGTATCACTCAATCATTGTCATTTCAGGTTATCAAAAATGTGTGAAAAGACAAAAAGTTAACAATGGAGATGGCCAAAGATATGAAAATAGATGCCTTTTAGTTTCCTTACACTCTTGAGCTGTCTATACAAATTATAGTGGGATAATGAGGTGGAGCAGGCACAGAATATAGCAGAAATAACTCAGAACAGAAGTACAGTGCCGAGAGTTAACAAAGCCATTCAGAGAAGAAAAAATAGGAGAGAGAAAAAAATCAGGCAGCTTGAAAGTACTTTCTTGAGGGTAGCAGATGGCTAAATGGTTAGCACACTTTCTCCTGCTGGTTGCAAGGCGATGGAGGCAGGCGCGGGTTCACATCCCCCATTTGTCTGATTTTTTTTTTTCTTTTTCTCTCTCCTAATTTTCTTTTCTGAATGGCTTTGTTTACTCTCAGCACTGTGCAACACTACTGTTCTGAGTTATTTCTACTATACAAGTTATACTTTTTTCGTTGCCTGCATGTTGTCTTTGGGATTCATATGATCATTAATTCCTGCTTATTTAGAAAAGAAGTTTCTTTTAGTTTCGTATGGAAACATTTCTTCATTTCCATAGGATTGACACAAGACAGATGCATCTTTTCAGACAGTACAGTCTGGTTTGTTTATATGTGTCTATCAGAAGGGTCATCATCCTCAGGACACAGGGTGTTATACCAATAAAAACTACTCCATAACAAGAATGATTGAGGAATTAATGCCCAAACCAAGTAATAAAAAAAGTAAGTTGAAACAAAATGATACCCATCTTCATGCAATCAATGGGCAATGATAGATAAGAAAAGGTAAAATCATATTTAAATGGAAAGAACTTGTGGCAGTACTTAAATAGCCCCTAAATTTCATTTCACTTACTGTTATATGATATACTTCTTTGTCTTTGTCATCTCCGTGTTTACGCTTATTGCTCACACAGAGAAACTCAGAATTTAGGCTCACTTTGGTATTCAGGCCATGGACTGGGGATGAAAAAAAAAAGAATGAAATAAAACAAATTTGAAAAGGACTTGAGTATGCTTATTGCTTGAGTTACATTGAGCTGCACTAACACAATTGTGTCACATAACACAGATGAGATCTGTTAGGCTAGTGAGCTGTGTCTTCAAGCTTTGAGCATAAGAGAAGCAAAGTTCTATAAATTATCAAACATAAACATATTTATTACATTGCGCTTAAAAATTTTGCTTTTAGGTAATAGTTTTATTTTTCCATCTCCTTGACATTATGCGAAAAGGCAAGAAGAAGAGGGACCAGTCCTCACCTGAATCTTTCTTGAGACAGGACTTTTGTGGCATGGCAGCCCTCTCGTCTGCTTTCCGGTCTCTTCCAGGACACGCACAGATACGGACCTCCACAGCTCTCCTTCCCAACACCTGGCCGTCTTTCTCTAGAGTGAGGACAATCTGAAGCGGCCGGCGGTTGGGACCTCCCACACACGAGCCCAGGCACATGAATTGGAAGAGGTAGGTGACCCATTCGGACCCGGCCTGAGGCACCTCTTGGGGAATGATGACGCTCTGGCGGAGGGTGTAGCTGTCTTCGTGATACTTAGCCTGTTTATGCTCACACCGGACCAGATGGGTGGGAGCAGGGTGGTTTTCGTTGTTCTCTTTGGACACGGAGTGGTTGGGGCACCGTTTGACCACGTCTTGCACGTGTTCGGGTTTCATGAAAATGGGCATGGCTCTGATGATGCAGCCGGTTGGAGGAGGGTGGCGAGTTTTGAATCGAATGGGACATGTGGTGGCCATACGGACATAGAGCTTCTTCAAACATTCTGAGTACTGTGAGAGGGATAAAAGGAGCAAAATAATTAATATTATATAAAAGTACCCATATATTCATCCTTTGAAAACTAATAATAATCTTACAACATATGTTATTCACCATCTTAGTGAGATCAGATCTTGCCAACTCTTATGTTTTCAAAAACCCTCCTAGATATCTATCTAAATACCAAGTGAATCTATCTATTCATGAAAGTTAAGGAAAACTAGTATCAAACTTAATAGAACATTATTGCAATTATATATTTTTAATTATACTTCCAAATCTTAGATATCAAGAATCACTTTTTAAAAAGTAAAATGTGTGATGATTTTACTTTACTATGCACCAAAAATCCAACAGCAATGGTTTTCAATCGAAGAACACAGATAACCCAAGACTGGTCCTGAAAATTATGACGTCATATCCTGAAGGCTGAAAAGATGGCAAG
>JAUEKY010082621.1:0-10748 GCA_031833965.1 Scyllaea pelagica
CTCTCTCTCTTTCTCTCTCTCTCTCTTTCTTTTCTCTTTCTCTTTTTCCCTTCCCCCTCTCTCTTCACACAAACACACACACACACACACACACACACACACACACCGTACACACACAGATCACGTATTCATGGCCCACTCAGATATCTCACCCACTTTTATTACACTATGACACTGAGCCACCCAGTCTGGGCGCTGTTCTCCTAATGCCTTTCGCCCGACAAGGAATATGTTAGATTTAATGTTCACAGTTCACAGTTCACACACATAATGCCCCCCCTCCCCCCCTTTTTTCTTAATTATCATTCCAACCTGTTCTCTCGTGCATACCATCTATCATACCACTTTACCTGCTGCCTAAATCCATCTAATTATCAGTTTATCAATCCATCTTCTATTTTTTTTTACCATCCCACCTGGCCAAGCCTACTTTTATTGATACCAAAGAGATACTAAAAATCGGAAATCTAAGAGAGATATCAGTCTTACTTATTCTGCTATTTGAATTTTGTGACGGAAAGAGGCATAGGAGAACTATCTTCACCATTGGACGATTCATAAAAAGATATATTTACACATGTCAGGGTTGGTTACCAATAAGACTTAATTCACACGCAAATGATTTATCTTGCATTGGCCAGTTTCCCCGAGGTGTGGCGGAATTATTCTTCCGTTGTAATTACGGATGTAAAGTGTTTCAAAAATTCACCCGATCGCAGATTCGGCATTCGGTTTTCCAGCCGGAAGTGAATTAGGGGTTTGTTATTATTTACGATCAACAGCTGAGGCTGAGTCTCAATGATTGTTTTCTTTTCCTCCAGACATAATTCTGAAACAGGAACATGTTTCGGAGAAAAGGTATCTTATGTAACTAGCGTGTAAACTCAAGTATTAGAATACATATGTCATTAAATGTACCATTTGATAAGATGTTTAGATATCAAAGATAAATTTGACATTGTTATTGGCTTTGTACCACATGCCAACAACCACAACAAAGGGCGTTTTCTATGAATAGGCATAGATCGTCTACATAGCCACTGACTGTATCTCGTCCAGACCTAATTAGTTTACATCATGCAAACATTAGAAATACTTAAGAACTTATTTCATTCTCTGTATTCTGTTTGAAGGTAAAGAGATGAAATTATGGATACTGTTGAAAATGACATCATCCCTCCCCCTTTTTCCCTGAAACTTCTTAATTTAATTCTCTTTTGAGGTCTTCTACTCCCCTATATCATTATCCCCCAAAGCTCAGTCATGCAGCACAAGTTTGACATAGTGAGCCCCCCTTGCCTAGCCATGGCCTGACCGTGTTGGGTTGTCTACAGTCATGTACTTGATCAGCTGGGTGTTGTTTTGAACTCAATGAAAGTGCTGCTGTTTCTATGGCAGGCCACTAAATCCCTCTCCAATGACAACAATATGACCAACTATCCCTCAAAACTTGAAAATATTACACCTGCAACCATTAATCAGTACACCAACTGCTTTTCCTTGCTCATTCCATGACCTCTCTCTCTTATTTGCTGTGGGAATTCCTGGTCAGTCAGAGGGAAATCCAGACTGATTTGTCATGTCAAATCTGACTGACATCAAAAAGCATCTGAGTAGTATATTCTATTTCAAAAGGGGGAAAAAAGGCCATACTCCCCCCCCCCCCCGGTCTGTTTCATATAACTGTCCCAAAAATCACTGACCTAACTAAGCCTTTCAAAATAAACCTGCCTCTATGGTTTATGTTTATTTCATTGGCACGAGAAAATAAGTGGGTAAGAAATGTTACGTTATTATTTCAGTTTGTCCTTACATTCTCTGTCGCGAACAGATTCACTGTAGGGAATCTAATCTGCATGAAGCTACACACACCAATTTGTGTTGGCGGTGATGTTAAAATAGAGAGCAAGCCAACCAATCAGCATTGTCCTGCTGCATGTGGTGCACAGCTTACAAACGCCAGAAAGCGTGTTGAAGATTGAGTAAAAACAACTCTCTGGTTTTGAAAAATTTCCACTCAAGGGTCAGTTATGGAGGGGGGACTTCCTTAGTCACCCCATTATCTGCCAGCCATAAACACGATATATGCAGTTTAGTAATGTATCAATTCTCTTTTCTCTCTTTCCTCAGATAAACAAGATGTTATTCATCAAACTAACATAAAAAGAGGCATCACTAGTCACTTTGCTCGCACTTTGAAAGTTCTGCAGCAGCGACATTTACAGTCTGACAGTGATGAGTTTATCTACAGCGATGATTTCTCCAACAATCTTTGCAGTTCTCTTGAAGCGGTTTTCTTGCATGGACTTAAAGATTCAGTTGTCACAAAGGTGATTTGTTTTTCATGACTGCAACATGACAATAAAACCATGCATTCTGCATCAATAGCTGTGCAGATTAGTTTAGTGAGTTCTCATTTAAGCTGCCTTTCATGTAAAAATAGTTGGATTTGATATAAAAGTGTTATTTTTCATTTCAACCATCAAACTTTAAGATCTGTTATGTGCCAGTAAGTGTGGAAGTTTTGGTTAGTCAGCGCAGTACAGATATTTCTCTTTCATCTAGCCATTTGAAATGCATATTTTACATTAAACATCAGAATATTACAGATATTGTTTTGTATGTAATTCTCACAGTTGTTTTTGATTATTTGTTTTTCAGATGTCCAACTATGTTGGATTGGCTAATGTGCAGGATCAAGCTCAATACATTGTAAGATTCTTCTTTTTTTTTTTCTAAGATAAAATAACCCATTTTTTGCATTATGAAGTGCACTTTGACATCTACATCCCTAAGTTATGACATCGCTACTCTACTTTCACTGATTTTTTTTCCCTCTTAATCTGAGGACATTACCTATATCTTACCAGATAGAATATATTCTAAGCTCCATGAACTCTTTTCAGAGAGCTCATTCTGAAATTGTTCTTTCTCACTAATATCATAGTGCATGCATGAAGATAGGCTTGTTTTGAATTTTCTCATTATAATGGTAATTTGGTAATTCAATTTTGTTCTGTTCACAGAATTTCTGGACCGTTTGTTCAAAATTCACTCACAAAGATGTCGTCACACAATTACGGAGTCTGGCCCAAATCAACACTGACATTGGGCTTTGCAGGGTATGTCGCCTGATCCTCCAAAATCTTTTTAAAGATTAAGGAAATTGTCACAAAGAAATTAAATCATATGAATTCTTTCATTTACGTAAAAATATACAGTAATGATTTTAATTGTTTTTATTCTTTAATGCCTGAGGAAAGACTCATCATCACTCCCAAGAGTTAAGCATTGTATTCTAACATGCTGGGTAAGCATGTTAGTGATTGCACCACAGGGAACTGATTTACAGAGACCTTTAGAATCCCCATGATCTTTACTATTCATGTCAATAAACAGTTCAATAAAATGAAGTTAACCTTCATTAAACTATAAACATCAATACTCTTTTTTTGATTTATTGGATGAATTCAGTTTGAACATAAATTTTTTTTTCACTTTGTATTCAAAAGTTGAATCAGGACCAGACGTCTTTCATATTTTTGGTTCATGGCTGCATTTAGACTTCTTTTGATTTTTCCACTCTTTTTATTTTTTGGAATTGCTAGGCATGGATACGCATTGCCCTGAATGATGGCTTGATGGAGAGCTACCTTCACTCCATGATCGTGGATCACAAGCTGTTAAGGTAAACTCCATTGTGCTAGATTTTCAACCCTTCCTAACTTTATTTTGATATATTGACATTGAATGTGCAGTAGTACAAGTTTTTAGTTCTGAATTATCATATCCGGGGCCAACTATGAAATCATAATAAACAAAACTCACCAATGAACTGTAGTGGTAAAACACTCACTTCATGGTGCAAAGGTCAACAGTTTGTTATTGAGCCCAGTGAGAGGCAAGCTCAGAGCTGAAACAGACAAGTTAACCAAAGATACAACATGAATATTAAAACAAGATAATGATAAACTTTCCTTTTTTTGTTTATATTGAAGTTTTTCATTTACTTCCTCTTAGCATAGAAAATTCATACTACTAGGAACTACTACTATGTGTGGAGCTTGTTGCAAATAAGTGCTTTTGTTTTTGCATTTGTTGCGCTTTTTGTTCTTCCCTCTTCATAAAGTCTATGAAGATGAGCAGGTGTTACTCTGTTGTGAACCCAATTTCTTTTTCAATTTTATTCTTCAGCTACTACTACCACTCATATTCCTACCTCCGAGACCATGAGCAGCCTGGAATTCTGAAGAACTTTCTGACAGGTAAGGTGATTCAATGCATCATGTAATTTTACATTCATCTACTGATAAGAAGGTTTGGGGCTTGGTTCCAGGTGAGGAATAGTTATTATGCTTAACTGATATTTTTTTTCAGGTGAAATACACTGACTTACGCATGATCAACTTTGTTTAATCTGTCTCGGACGCATCATAAGCATCTAAGACTAAATGCTTGATCAGCTTGAGAATAGAAAAGATCATCGAATTTTACAAAGTTGTGTCAGAGTATTGTAAGGTCCAGCTTTTAAAATCTGTTCAATAAATCTGATATCAGATTGTTCGTGGCTTTTGCATGATTTAATAATGATTCATAGGTATGAGTTTTGTTACATGCATCCATTGCTAAGGCAACACACAATTCCAGATTCCTCATTCACTACCATGACTGGTCAATTTTCATCACAGTAACATTGTACCCATATTAATCCAAGCTGTTCCAACTTTCAAAGGTGAAGTTTCTGGATAGGAACTGGAAAGAATGCTAGAAATATGTGAAATTAAAAGTGAATGAATGAATATATTTGATAGTTTTCAATTCTAGGGCTGGGAAAGTTTAGAATCTTGGGTTGTAGGGTTGGGAAAGTTTGAATCTTTGGTTAGAGGGTTGGGAAAGTTTTGAATCTTGGGTTGTAGGGTTGGGAAAGTTTTGAATCTTAGGTTGTACAGATAGGAATAATTATCACTGAGACCCATTGAAGGGATGCTGACACCTGTCCAAGCCTGTTATGACTGCCATAAAGCTCATCTGTTACGAAAAATCTGATTCTCTTTCACAGTTTCATTGTGAAAACATGCAGGAGCTGCCCATCGGTATGGATGTGTAGACAATTGCATACAATGAGCTAGTCAGATATCAGATAACAAACTTGTCCTATGGCTGGTATCGAATGTGCCAAAAATTAAAAAAAGAAGAAAGTAGAATTGGGTAAGTAACCTTTGGCAGACTTAAAAATTAATAAACAAGTGATTGCACATAGAACTCCTCTCTATTGCAGGCCTGATGTTTAAACAAGTGATTGCACCTAAAACTGTCCTCCCTATTGAAGGCCTGTTGTTTAAACAAGTGATTGCACCTAAAACTGTCCCCTCTATTGCAGGCCTGATGTTTAAACAAGTGATTGCACCTAAAACTGTCCTCTCTATTGCAGGCCTGATGTTTAAACAAGTGATTGCACCTAAAACTGTCCTCTCTATTGCAGGCCCGATGTTTAAACAAGTGATTGCGCCTAAAACTGTCCTCTCTATTGCAGGCCTGATGAGCATCAGTTTCAAGCTGTCCTTCAACTCCAGCGTGTTGAACCTGTGGAGCAATTCGGCCCTGCAGCTGGCGGGCCTGTTGGATTACCACAACGTGCCCACGCCTGTGTCCAGTGCTGCTACCGAGCCCTCTGTCACAGGTAAAATAAAAAAACTCAGAAGAGTAGTGTTGTGCAGTGCAGAGAGCAAAAAAAACCATTCAGAGAAGAAAGAGTAGGAGAGAGGAAAATCAAGTAAACGGCAGGTTTTGAATCCAATCCTGCCACGGCAACATTGCTTTGCAACCAGCAGGAGAAGTCATGTTTATCCACTTAGCTATCAGCTACCCCTGACAGGTGAGCTTGAGTGGAATGGAAACTAGAGATGATGCTAACAGAAAAATTGGCCTGTTATATCCAATCCCTTGACAGCTTTGTGTTCTAGAAGTAGACTTTTGTTACCCTTTCCCACTCCCACCGTCTGCTCTTCATCTGTGTATAGTGTAATATCTAGTCTTAATCCATGTTGGCTGTATCTTTTTGCAGGAATACTAGCAAAATAAAACTAGAATTATTTTCTTCAAAATGTTATGTCTCACAATCCCTGTTACAAGTAACTTTGTCTTTTTAAATTTATTATACCCTGTTATGGTTCATTAATTTTTACTTGAAGAAGAAAGAAAGAACAGGGATTTGAAACATCTCTGTGACTGTAATGTCCAGGCCCATGTTTCTGTTATTCAAAGGCTTAATATTTAAGGTTTCCACTATACAAATTATTATAAATTGATCCGGTCAGGATTTTTAGATTTAATTTTTGGTGTTGTTTTTTTTTTTTCACTTTTTTTTTTTATCTTTGTATGTTCAGGTTTTTTTTTTGTTTACTATTTGTGCAACAAATTGAGGGGAGCTAATATCTGCTTGTTTACGCCTAATGTATCATCTACCATTATTTCACCTCAAAGAACCAAAAAGGTTGAAGACAAGTTAATGACCCAGTTGACTTGGTCTCTGAGGAGTTTAAAGGAGAATGGTTGAAACTTGGAATTTTAACATGTATGATATGATTAGATTACTTAGAAACTTGTGGCATTAAACATTTATTGTTCTTACTTCTTTTACTCTGCAGTCAGTGACAAGAGGACGGATAAGAAGCGACTCGAGGATGAGCCCATTGTGGCTACCAAGACAACAATGTCCAATCCTAAAAGCGATATCATAGGACAGAGCGGTGCCCCCGAACCAATGTTTTCCACCATCCAAGATGTTGAGGCCATCAGGCAAATGACCATTGCACAAATGATGGCCGTGAGTAAATCAGTGACATCTGAAGGTTCCACCTCATCCCACATCTCTTGTCCGGATCCTGGATCTGTTCCCTCTAAAGAGGGCTGGGAAAAAGGAAGTGACGTGAGTCACGTCATATCGCCAGCACTCTACCCTAGAGCGGACAGGGACACAACTGCAGACAAAAAGGAGAGAGAAGTAGATACATACTCGGTGAATAGTCTTTCTGTGTCAGAATTGAGTATTGGAGTTCAGTCTGAGGAGACACAAGAGGAGACAAAAGCTTCTGTCATTCTAGAAGATTCTCCGTTCTTTGAGTTGGAGCTTGCCCAGAGTCCTGCCAGACCTCGGAGTCGAAGAGTGACAGACGACGATTTGAAATCAGTAGCCCCGAAATGCCAATCCATTATCCGTAAAGATTCTTCCACAAGCCACAGTTTGTCAAATAGCCCCAAACCGTCAGATTTTGCCTTAAAAACCCAAGAAGTGGAGATTTCCCCTACAAAAACTGACACTGAAACAGTTGTAAGAATTCCAAATCCCACAGAGCAAACTCTGCAGCCAGCCCCTGGTCAAATGCCAAGGAAATTGACAGCCGCCCGAGGTTATGAGGAAATCTGTGCCACGCTGCCTCCATTGAAACTGGATCCCGTTGAGCAGGAGGCCATCTTGAAGAAGGTGCTGGGAGAAATTGACAAACAAGCTGATATAGAACGGGAGATAAAAGAAGAGCAGAGGATGAGCATGGGATATGATGACAATTTTGAAGATGTAAAAGTTGATGAGAAAATTGATGATGGGAAAAAGACAAAAAGCAAGGCTGATGGAGGGAAGGAGGTCAAGCGTGACTCGGTCGTGTCTCTTAGTGCCTCATCAGCTCAGCTTGATAAAGAGAGCAATAGCAGTGTGAAAAATGGAATAATTGTAGACAATGAGCAAAGTCCGAAGGCATTGGAAAAGGATTCAGTTCCGGATATAGATATTTACCGTGTAGGAGACCCGTCTGCTGCAGAGACAGATATCCACCAGATGGCAGTCATTGATGTTTTGAAAGATGAGAGCACACAGCGGAAAGAACAAGAGGTTGGTGAAACAAGGGAAGAAAGAGAAAGGGAGGAATTATCAGAAACTTTGGTGGAAACTGGAGAGACTGGTTCACCTTCATCTGGAAATTTTGGCAACAGTCTGAGTGGGATGGTGGGATGGTCTTCGGAGCTTGAGACAAGCCCAGTGGACACGGAGAACAGGAGCCTTAGAGCTAAAACCAGAGGTACGTCTTTGTGTAGGAAAAAGACATATTAGCATTTTAAACTGCATAAACGTGTTCTTTTTTTTTTTTTTTTTTTTTTTTGATATTCATAGTTCCTTCATTTAGTCAGTTCATGTTTTTACAACAGTTGATTGCCAACTGCAATGAGAATAGGAAAGGAGAGTTTTGTGGAAAACAAATGACGATCTAGTTTTCAAAGTCGCTTTCTTCATATTTCCTGATGCTGCAGATTAACTTAAAGGAAATGACTATGTCTTACTGTCTAAATCCCTCTTAGTTTTTTAGTTATCTACCTGAGAAATCAGACATTTTGTCAACCTTCAGAATATTACAGCTTTACCTCAAGACACATTGTCAACATTGACAATATTAGAATTTAATCTCAAGACACTCTCAGTTGTCAGAGCTTTGCCGTAAGACACTTTGTGTCAACTTTTGAAATACCAGATTTGCTTTAAGACACATTGTCAAAAGACATGTTGTCAACTTTTGAAATATCAGAGCTTTGGCTTATGACACTGGTTGTCAAGATTTTGTATCTTTTAATCTCTTCATGTCATAAAACTGAAGAATCATTTGAGATCTACGGGGCTTAAAGTTCTAGCAGACAGACATGCAACCGTAAAACATATCTATAGAAGGGTCTGCTGAATCAAAACCATTCAAGAACTGTTTGGTTTGGTATATGTACAGTGATAACAGCACTCCACAAAGGGGATTTCCATTTATGTTTATTCATCCTTAATTCTGGTTAAGCCATTAATGGTAACTTAATGAGTTTGACAACACCAACAGCAGCATTTTTACCTAAGTGGAATGTAAGGCTCAGTGGTCATGGCTTTGGCACTGAAACAAAATGGCGCAGCTTCGGGTCCACCTAGGGACAAAAACCACTGTTTGATTTCTATTACTAAAACTCCAACAACCCCAAATGCCACTCCTTTGATCCCTCAAACATTTGTAGGTGGGACCCAGAGCCTAGTACTATTGAAGACAAATGATAAAATTGGAGGTTCCATGTGCACGTTGGGCACATTAAAGAACCCCTGGCAGTTAAAAATTGAAAAGAGTAGGCTTCAAGGTCGCTGTCTGGGTAAAATGGAAATACTACCTCTCCCACCACAGGGTCTAAGTGGGCTGATCACCTACTTGACTTATTGCCTTGATCCAGAGAAATTCCTTCTCATAATGGGTCGGTCCTACACTACAATGGTAAAAGGGTACTGGATAATGAAATGATAATGGAATGTAAGGCTGTAAGGCGTGGGATGTTTGGATAATAATTCATGGGTCAGACTATGTTTGTAGATAAAGGCTCACCATATCACCTTTAAACTTATTGAACTAAGTGATAACCAGCCTGTGATCAAGATTACAGCAGTATCTCAATCGGCTATCGCAATGAGATAAGGGATAACTGATAAGGGAGATTTTTTTTTTTTTTTTGCTTGATAGCTTGAATTTTGAAAAATAAAGGGTTATTGTTGTTTCCTCTCTAGCTCTGAATTGGTATCAAATGTATCCTCCTTGTTAATAATAGTAATGATAATAATGATAGTATTAATAAAGATCATGATTTTTTTTTCTTAAGTATAGTGGTACAGTTTCTTTTCTAAAATTTTCTTTTCGAATATTTCATTTAGATCATACAGTAACAGGCTGACTGGCTGACTATGTCCCATGCATGTCATAGGAAGGAAAGATCAAATCAGTGGTGGTAGTTTTGTGGTTAAAGTAGTTATTGCTTAGTGGCCAAGAGGTCTCAGGTTTGATATCCTACAATGGAGATTTTACATCGAGTCTTTGGAAAAGACTGAAAGCTCAAATCAGGTAGAAATGGTCACTACTTGCCACCAGCTGACTCCTTGAAAGTAATCTGCTGTACATAAGTGTAATATACAGCAGGTGACTGAATGTTACTTTTATGCTTAACATTACAAAAACTTGAATTCATCTGTCACACCAGGCTAATTAAACAGATCTAGATAACTAGTGTGAGATCAAAGAAGAAGAAGAGGAAAAGAAATGGCATCATCACTTCAGAACTCTGCGGTGCTTTTCTCACCTTGATGTTGTTTTTCTTCCATTGCCAGGTGAAAGTTTTGCCACCATGCTGAAGGCGTATGCAGGTCAAAATAGCCTCATCTCCACCACGCTTGACCAGGTGATTCAAACTTTCTACGGCACAGACGACAACTCTCCCCCAAGCCCCACAGGTCTTTCGCCCCTCGAGGAAGACGCCATGATAGAGGTAAGTACCTCATTCTTGTCAAGATGTCTTTTTTTTTATTGCAGCAAAATTCACTCACCCATTTTATAATGTGCACTTTGAAATGCAGGATTAAAATCGTATTATTATAAAGCAATATTGAAAACTAGCAAACTGTACTGTGGCCAGGTTTAGAGATAATGTGTGTTTTTTCCTTCAGTTCTTCTCTAGTCAGTGTTTCACTAATGTATTACACTAACATAGTTTGTATACTTAATACAAACTTCAAACTTGTCAATCATTTTGCTTTATCTAATTCAATCATAATCTTAACCTAAAACATTAAAGAAAAATTCAAACCCTTTTAAGATTTTTCTATTATTTGGCTCCAACTCTCTCTCTCTCTCTCTCTCTCTCTCTCTCTCTCTCTCTCTCTCTCTCTCTCTCTCTCTCTCTCTCTCTCT
>JAUEKY010082732.1:0-10747 GCA_031833965.1 Scyllaea pelagica
AGAGAGAGAGAGAGAGAGAGAGAGAGAGAGAGAGAGAGAGAGAGAGAGAGAGAGAGAGAGAGAGAGAGAGTGAGGAGTTGGTGAGTGGGGTACGTGCTGTGCTGTGTTACTTTACTGTAATTTTTCTTGGTGACTGAAGTATATTTTGGTGGAATAAATTTGTGTTTCTATGCTAAGTTGGTTTCGCTGTGTTTTAGTTATACTTGTGTGTAACTTCAAGCAACATCTAAGGCTTTGCATCTGATTTTTCACTTCATTTTACTCATATTACCACTCCCCTTGAAGAAACAAGAGCTCATCTGGAAACAAGTTCCTGTGGCTCTCACCATGAGCTTTTACTCCCTTTTTGTCCCCATGTGACAATCTTCATACCAAAGATCAGCAGCAGAGGGCACTAGTTTTCATTTCTGGATAGTGCACTGTGTAAACTAAATGGAATACAAACTGCAGTACATGTAAGATTAATATTTGTATAGACAATCAGTTTGATGTCCAATCCACAAAAGACTGCCTATATCTTTAATATCTGCTCTAGATAGAGCAGGTGGGGAATGGCCCTCAGGTTATTCTTTGGCTATTGTCACGGAGGCTTTTAGAGTATTTCAAGGTTTAATTGAAAACCAATACTACGAAGAACAGGTCCTGACCTGTAAAAATCAATGGTCCCTTTTGACTGAACTGGTTAAACGACACTTGGATATTGATTGATCTAATTCCACTGTCCAGCGCATATTTCAGTTTCTGAATCTTGCATCTGACAGCACTCTTTTGGAATTGATGTCCCGGTCTTCGGCCGCCATTTTGTTTACCCTACAAACGTCGGAAATTACGAACTTGCTTACCAGATACTTTGGATTGACAGGTGTCCAATTATGACACTTGAGATCACTTGCACCCGGGGGGTGACGACTAGTTTTATATCATGTTTCCAATAATAAAATGCATTGTTTCAAACTGAATTTGTGTTTTGAAGGTGCTTAATACCCCCTATTCTACTTAAGGAAACATTTCATGCTAATTAGTACATAGCACATGTTTCTTTCCTACTTTCTACATCCTATTCTTGCTCAGTCTTATCAACGCTCCACACGCAATCAAAATTCTTCTCTAATCCAGTTTTGAAAATTTATTTTATTTCTTTTGTGCATCTTTTCAATTCTTATTGGATTATTATTGAACTCTCATTGGATTGGTTTGGTTATAATAATGTGACTTTTTACTTGTATGGCATTGAATTTTTTGTTCATTACTTCTCAGGTTGAGGAGAGTGCAATTAGTTAGCTGCAGCAACATGGTGTTTTGCGGGTGGATGCACCCAATTGTGTCTCTTGTGGACGATTGATGACTTTTGTTAAGATTGGTAGAGGAGAGGACAAAGCTTTTCGGTGTCCTTCTTACAAAACTGTTCCAATAGAATTAACATTGAAGTCCCATGTCCTGCCGTAGTGGACCTATACAACAAAAACATGGGTGGTATAGACCTCCTTGACGGCCTCACATCTCTCTACAAAGCGAAAATAAAGTCAAGGAGATGGTACATGTTCATATTCTACCATTCTCTGAATATGATGGTCGTCACTTCATGGCTGCTCTATCGTCGCCAATGCAAACTGATGGGAGAGACGGCTGAAAAACTGAGCAATTTCCAACTGAAATTGGCATCATCACTGGTAAATGTGGGGAAACTGCCAGCCCGGCCATCATTAGAGCAGCTAGCATCGCCAACACTGACTCAATCTCATCGTATTCCGCTCGTTCCACGACCAACTGCTGATACTCGTCTCGATTGTGTCGGCCATTTTCCTGATTATTGCGACAGACAACGTTGCAAGAGTGCAAACTGCACATTTCGTTCTCAAGTCCGTTGTCTGAAATACAATGTCCACCTGTGCCTCAATAAGGATAGAAACTGTTTTCTTTTGTACCACACAAAATAACAATCTTCATACAGTTTTCACAGTTATAATCTATTCAGAAAGAGACAAAAATGTAGTGTTGTTTATATATTTCAGAAATTTTGTTGCCTCAAAAACTAGTTAATTCTTGGTGTATGGCTGCCCACTGGTCCATATTTGGCAGACAAGTTTGAAAGCCCAATGGTCCAAATTTGGACCATTCTTTTTTAATATGAAGATTTTATCAAATTTTTTCAAAAACGCTTATTTTTGCTTTTCTTGACACATTTGTGGGTGATATGTGTATTGGCATAATTTTCCTGCCCGTATTTCTACATGTGGGCACTAGAGGGTTAACCTATGCCCAAAATCTTTGACTAGAAAAATGTTTGTGCTTTGGAACGTCTTAAAAAACTTTGGAAAATTGACACAAAAAGGCACAAGGGGTTTCATTTAATACATTGAATTGTTATGGAACACTCTCAATTTCAACCACCCCCCAAAGGGAGCACACCTCGGGTTAGACAATTGCAACACAATTTCATCTAACGATGATCCCAACTTGTCTGTCTAGCAAAATGCTTACAAGAGGTTGGAGGCCTGGAGCAGCTATGGACAGACGACACCCAGCCAAGGCTGTCTCTCCATCCACACATGGACGGCAGACGACACCCAGCCAAGGCTGTCTCTCCATCCACACATGGACGGCAGACGACACCCAGCCAAGGCTGTCCCTCCATCCAAACATGGACGGCAGACGACACCCAGACAAGGCTGTCCCTCCATCCACACATGGACGGCAGACGACACCCAGCCAAGGCTGTCTCTCCATCCACACATGGACGGCTGTACAGGCCACTCCATCAGCTGCCACTGAGCTGTATCAACATCGCCTCCGTGACAAGGCCTTCAAATAAGATGGTCCTGTCGGAGAAGTTCAGACTGATCATTTGGGAATGAGGATTCAGTTTCTACCGTCAGAGGAGTGTATGTGACTACCATGTGACAGTTCAACAAATACTAGATAGTGAGAAAAGGCTCAAACTGCTAAGCACTTTGGGAATGGCTTCTGCCTCTCACGGAACCCTTCCCTTTTAAAGGATATTACCATTCCACTTAAAGCTGTCCCTCCAGGAAAATGCGGCCGCATTTTTTGTCATTCCACATCTCTTTCCGCATTTTTTACAATCCCGCACATTTTGCCGCATTTTAAGCCATTTTGGCTTGAACAAAATAAAATCATTTATTTTCCATAGGACAAGTTTACATAAAACTCAAGTATTGCAAATGTCGATTGAGAGAGCGTTCTCAATCTTCTAGTTTAAAACCAAACCAGTATTTTTGTGTTGGGTTCGATTGATCATAATAATATATTCTTATGCGGCACCACAAGCACATGCACATATTGTGTATGTATATGTTATCGAACACGCGCAAATCCCATCTGTGTGTTGAAAAAGTGTTAACAATTAATTGTGTGTTCATTTGTAAGCAAGTGAGCGCTGGTGCAACGGCTCAATATAATCTGTTTCACCAATGGAAACACCTGACCTGTCTGGATTAAACAGGGATAAAACTTTCTATTTAATTTGTATTTTCCGCAGATCCGCCTTGTATATCCATAGCTCGTAGAGACTTACTCTTTTTCAACTTTTCTTGTTGCCGATTCGCGTGCGCACACATGTGTGTGTGTGTGTGTGTGTTTGTGTGTGTGTGTGTGTGTGTGTGTGTGAGAGAGAGAGAGAGAAGATGGCACTACACACTACACACCTTAGCCAAAGTAGTAATGTATGCGTCTTAAACTTTTGACCCGGAAACGTGTCATAAATGTGTTCACGTTCAAGGTCATATTTTAAAAACAAAACAACAAAGTGACTTGTGTTGAGATCATGGCAACGATTGAAACTGCATAAGACACACTACAAAATGATCGCGGGGTATTTTGTTGCGTGCGTTGTACGTTGCAATTGTGCAAAGACAGATGTATGTATGTGCGTGTGCATGTATTATGTCTACTCTGTGTGTTTGTGTGTGTGTGTTTGTTTGTTTGTTTGTGTGTGTGAGAGAGTGAGTGAGAGAGAGAGAGAGAGAGAGAGAGAGAAAGGGGGGGGGGGGGGTGATGAAGTACCTATTACACACTTCATGCCTTTATGGTATGGCTGACTTTTAATTGACCTCAGAGTGTGATGTTCGTGTGTAAATCAAGAATGATCGCATGCATTATCACTGCGCACAACAAGTGCTTGGTTTGTGGGATGAATGGTAGGGTCTTTTTGTTACCGCTATCTTTGAACAAAATTATGTCTATCTTGTTACTGTGTTGTTGAGAGAGGGATGTTCGTGTGTAAATCAGTGGTCTTTAAAAACAAAACAAACTGAACTCAGTTCATCCGAGTAAGAGATTGATGCAATCAAGGAAAAACACGAATGATCGCATGCATTATCACTGCGCACAACCAGTGCTTGGTTTATGGGATGAATGGTAGGGTCTTTTTGTTACCGCTATCTTTGAACAAAATTATGTCTATCTTGTTACTGTTTTGTAGAGTAAAGGATGTTTGTGTGTAAATCAGCGGTCTTTAAAAACAAAACAAACTGAACTCAGTTCATCCGAGTAAGAGATTGATGCAAACAAGGAAAAACACGAATGATTGCATGCATTATCATGCATTATCACTGCGCACAACAAGAGCTTGGTTTATGGGATGAATGGTAGGGCCTTTTTGTTACCGCTATCTTTGAACAAAATTATGTCTATCTTGTTACTGTGTTGTTGACGTTGAATGCTGAATTAACCGGAATCGTTGAAAATATGGAAAACAACGGGCTAGTGCGGTGTTTTGTTGGAAAATATATTGTGTGCAGGCGCGCTCCACGCTGTGTGCGTGTATGACAGTGAGGTAGATAATAGTAGATAGAAATACAGATAGATAGGTATGTAAGTAGTAAGAGAGAAAGAGAGAGTCCTACAGTACAGTGATGCAATTTTCAGGATAGCCGATGTTTTGGAGGTCAAATTTCAGGATTGTTGTAGTTCAGTCACTTGGACCTGACCAGTTGCTCAGAATTTTAGGTAAAGATATCATATAAAATCTAGTCTAGACACGCACCGTTCATTTCTGTGTACGTTTTGTGAATCTTTATTTCTTTTTTCTTTTTTTTTGAAACACCGTGGCAATGCATTGCAGTTGTGTATGTTTTTTTTCTCATTAAACATAAAGAAACTGGAAGAAAACAGGTTTCATTTTTATGTTGGCTGCTTGCTTGTATTTGTATGCAACGAGAGAGGTTTCATTTTTTTGCATTTTTTGCATATATATATAAAAGTGTGTGTGTGTGTTTGTTTGTCCTCATATGGCCATATATGTGCCGCATTTTTTGGCATAATCTGCCATTCTCGTGGCATAATTTGCCATATTTGGGTGGCAAAATTTGGCGTGTCGTTGACTTCATTGTCAACTACGCAGAGCTTCATGCCATTCAGCTGCCAGGCAGAACTCCAAAGAACTGTATCACCGATGTATGCCTGCTTCCTACCCACACGACAAAGAAGCTCGTTCATGAGGAGTACTCTGTGTCCTGTGAGGCGGGCGGTCACAGGGTAATCAAGCTCAGGACATTCCGCAAGCTGTGGCAGCAACTCACACCCTTTGTGAGCACTATGAAGCCTGCCAGTGACTTGCGTTGGTTCTGCCAGGATTCATCAAATAGAATTGCCAGGGCAGCCAACAAATCAGATAGAGTGAAAATATCTCTTATAAACGAAGTGCAAGAGCACCATCGCATCGTGGCCCAAGAAAGGCAATTTTATAATAAATGTATTCAGGAGGTCAAGAGCCAAGGGATCCAAGACAGGGCCCAAAGCACCCATAGCTACTGTTCCTTTGATGGCTCCAATCACTTGTCCTTCGACTTTGCGCAGCAGGTCCACTTCCCGTATAATCCTCTCCAGCCCGGACCGATTTTCTTCAAAACACCCAGAAAATGTGGACTGTTTGGTGTAAATTGTGAGCCCCTTGCCAAGCAAATCAACTACATCATCGATGAAGCCCATGCTTGTGGTAAGGGAGCAAATGCAGTTATTTCTTATCTACACCACCACTTGGAGAACTTCAACATTGGAGAAACCAACCTTATTCTACACGCGGACAATTGCTCCGGGCAGAACAAGAACTCTTTTATGGTATGGTACTTGTTGTGGAGGTGCTTGACAGGAAGGCACAAGACCATCATGCTGTGTTTTCTCATCACAGGACACACTAAATTCAGTCCTGATGCTGGATTCGGCCTTATCAAAAGGAAATTCAGGAGGACAAGAGTAGATTGTGTTCGTGACATTGAAAACATAGTTAATTCTTCATCGGCCATGAATGCTGCACAAGTTGTCGGCTATGAAAACGAAGCCTCGGTTGTTAAAGTATACAACTGGTCTGACTTTCTTGGCCAATACTTTATCAAATGTAAAAGCATCAAGAAATTCCACCAGTTCTGCTTTGATGCTTCTGGCCAAATCAAGGCAAAAATCCATTCGGCTGCAACTGCGGAAACCCAAAACCTTTTGAGGAGACGACCTTCGGCAGGAGATTTCCCAGAAATAATCCCTTCATCTGGGCTTCCCCTTCAACGACAGTGGTACCTCTTTAAGGAAATTCGTCCATTCATTAGGGAGGATCAACAGGACACTGTCGCCCCAAGACCCACTGCTCCTGAGCCAAGGCCTAGCTCCCAAGAGGAGGATGATGAGGTCGAGCAAGAACCCCCAGCGAAAAGCAAAAACCCACCAAGAAGGGTGATAAAGCTGGACAACAGAGGAAAAATTAAGGTGAGATTCTGTTTTCATGTTTTCTGTGAAAGGTTTCTTGGCTGCATGTGTGTTGACATCATCTTTTACCCTTTTCTTCAGCTTAAAACTACCTCAAAACACTTCCCAAACTTTAGAGCCCATTTTCTCAGTTCCACACATTCCCACTTCTCCGACTTTGAAAAGCCATATCTCAGGTACCAATTAAGATATCTTGATCAAATAAAGTGCATAGCAATCAGCAAAGACCCTAGAATGTGCCTGTGTAGTTAGCTTAGAATGATGGTTTGGTAAGTTTGATAGGGTTTTCCTGTGCCACCACACATATTTCAATCCATGACAAGAGGCTCAAGAAAATGTTCACTGATCATTGATTTATATGCATAGACGGCAGAAAGACAACCCCATTTATATGACGTTCTGTATGGTTAAGTCTGTAAAGAAACACGGGGCCTGTGGGAAAATGAATTTCATCCATTAGGAACTAATCAGAACAGCATGACTCACAGCAAACAACGCTTCTCTGACCTCTTTCTCACATTTGCATTGATATCACGGTCGGATGCAGCTGCCAGCTGTGTTGTTAGGATTCATGGAAACAAAAGCCACTACAGTACACGCCGGCTTTAAGCACGGTCATTGGAAAGAGGCCTAAGCGTGCTTGATGCCGAAGCGTGCTTGAGTCCGAAGTATCAAGGGATTTCCAGCATCTAACCTCTTAAGTTGTTTCCCTTTGTTTGTTTGTTACGATCGCAAAACACTGCTGTCAAAACGTTTGTTTTGATGGTTTTTAAATGTTGTGCAAAATCGTTTGTAGGGCACGTAATTAACAGAAATGAAGTATAATATTATATTTGATCGAATAAGAAAACGACACATATATAGCAGGCCGCGATAAAACACATTACACTGTACTACTAGTTATTACACGCCGTGCTTACTATTGATCAACACAATACGATGCCACATTATTAATAGTCTCCACCTTCAACCCGTCTCGCGCATAATAGTAAACCAGGTTAATTAGTGAAAGACCGTGACTGGAGGAGATTGGCGGAAGGTAAAGCATCCTTGAAACTCGTTCATGCTGTAACGGGCGGAAGTCAGTGGGTGAACGACACACAGTCAGCCAGTGTACTATTTGTGCAATCCTTAATCCTCTTCTTAATCCCCACCCCTTTTCCTATTTCACTCATAAATATTATGTATCTTCATCACCCTATTTCTGCCCGCTCACAGCTGCGATGCCTCTGTTGTTATGAAACAGAGCGGGCAACAACCCTCAGAATTGACTACTCCCAAGTAACAAAGCATGCTTGAAGCCAAAGTCACTGTGCTTAAAGACGTGCAGTTTATATAGAAAAAATTCGGTAAGAGCGGCACAGCTTGAGACCGAAGCATGCTTGAAGGCGGTGTGTTTGAAGCCGGCGTGTACTGTATCAATTAAAGTTTCTTTGTGAAAAAATACTACATTCAAAATACTTTGGCAGTTTGCAGGCTCCTATGAAACGGCCTTTGAAATGTGGAATGTGCCCTTAACCCCTCAAGCACAAACAAAAATAGTCTTCCATGACTAGTGTCTGAATGCACCACTCTTTGATGGCTTGTCTCAAAAAGTTAGTACCCAAAAAAGGGGAGAAAGAAATTGCAAGAAAAAAAAATGGAGTAGCAATTAAGAAATGATTATAATGTGCTCTTCTAATTGCAATATTCAAAAAGTATTTCACTGCTTTTCTCTCGAAATGCTTAGAATGAAAATGCATGACTACATTTAGAGGGGAAAGTGAAACAACAACAAGAAGAAAAGGTGCTATATTTTCTAAAGTGCATTAATTTCTTTATGTCAGTTGTGAGACTTTACGCCTGATGTATGAGCTGAAGCTACCCAGGAGAGACGACACTCCATGCTCCATCATCAACCTTCACCCCTGCCCCACTGAAACCTGCGTCTTGGCAGTCGCCTCTGATGGGGCCATCTATGAAATAGAACACCCCATTCAAGTTTCTCCCATTGAGAGACGTCCTATTTTACACAACATAAAGCCTTGCCTTTGTTCTGTTCTGGTTTGCAGCACAAGAGGGTAAGGCTAGCTAGTTGTCTAGTTAATTGTTCCTGCTATATCAAACTCTTTCCTTGTATTATTGTGTGGTCATTGTTTTTATCATTATCACTGTTACCCTCATCATTTTGATCAGCTGATAATGATAATGAGGCCATTAATAGGTGTAGTTTACTCGGTCATAAGGCTTCTTAGACTTCGTGAAAATAAGAGCAAATGAAGGTTGAGGGAAAGCTTCTTATTTTGTAAATTTAATCTGACAAAGTCGTTACCTAACCTATTTATTTTCCAAGATGCTCTTCTTTGAACATTTTAAATAAAGATAGAATATGATGAAATAAGTTTGTTTTCTGTGCAACTGCCATTTTCAAGAGTATTTTTGACAAATATTTCATTTGATGAAAGAAAAATATGCTTTTCTTTTTTAATTCTGTCTTTAATTGTATATACATCAGATTGATACAAATATTAATATGGACATCAGAGTTTAGAAACCAATAATCAATGACTAGATCTCTTTTTATGTATTGCTTTCCAATCTACCAATTATTTGTCTTCCAGTGAATGCCCTTTAACTTTTCAAAAGTTTTCTTTATCAAATGTTTGAAAACTTAACAGCTTTGCTATCTGCGGATGTACACAAATTCCTTACTTTCTGTTAAAACCTTTTTTCTTCTAGGCCTGAGATCTGGCTGGGACATAACTACGGCGGCATCACTGTGTGGAATGTGAGATCAAAATGCACCATCCGCGGCCTCAGCCATGGTCTGACGCAGGCCAAGTCTCCCTCAAACTGTGCCTTCCTAGTCACCCAGTCCGGTGTCAGTAAAGACACCTCGTTTGTCTGGTCCTACAACTACCCAGGTAGTTGGTCAACTCTTTTTACCTTTTTTTTTCAATGAATGGTGCAATGGGCAAGGCAGCCTCATAATATAGGGATTCAAGTTTCCTTCAACCACCTGTTAGCTTGTTGGATGGAGAAGCTTTCTAGTAATACATAATTTTCTCAGTGTGATAAAAAATGCCTATATTTTAGAATTATTCAAGAATGACCAATGAAATGTAATTCCCCTGAGCATTTGCAATTTTTCATACTTTCTAAGGTTTTTGGTTGGGTTTTTTTTTTTTTTTTGTAGGGTTGTATAAGCCTAAAATTGGTAGCATCTAGACCAACATCCTTTTGTAAGCTACTTGACGCCTGTTGAAATACAGCCAAATACAGGTTGTAAGTGATAGGGTGCAGGGGATATGTTTATGAAGATCATTGTGTTACTGGATCATACTCGTAGTTGATTCTTCTTTCTTGAATCTTAGAGTTTGGAATTAGAATTTGATTGACTTTTTCTTTTATCTTGACTTGACTTGAAGCAATTCTTCTAATGTTTGCCCATACCTGTAGGCAAAACTAGTTCTGGGTTTGGACCCTATGATATTGCTCAAGAATCAGAGTCCTTCAATATTCAATTAAACTAATAGAGTTGTTGTGTAGGCCTCCGCTGTATTCTGGTTTCCCTCTTATCTCTTACATCAAACAAATAAAACTAAGATAGGTATTCCTTGAATTGTCTTAAAGACAGAAACTTCTTTTCTATATAAAGGTGTTGAAAGAACTTCAGTGACGCAGTACCATATTAAATGATTCCATTCACAGAGAGATAAAGAGAAAAACATGTTGATAATTTTGTTTCTCAACAGGAGCTGTGATATCTATGTGGGATGTGGACAAATCCATCATTGTGCGGAAACTGGATTGTTCACAGATTGTCTCCACCATTGACTCACCTGTGATTTCAGCTGCTGAGCAATTTGAATGTAAGTACGGCAATGCTTTTGTAAATTTCATGCAATTTAGATTTGCTACAGTTACAGACAAGCCTGTAGGGGCTAAGCAGCGTATCTTTGTTTAGATAAGGGTGCAAGTCCAATCTCAGGCTATATTAAGATTTGTTTGACCTCGCTAGATGTACACCTCAATATGTGTATTTTCTGTG
>JAUEKY010082843.1:0-10747 GCA_031833965.1 Scyllaea pelagica
AGCTAGAGAGAGATTGTTAATGTGTGTGTTTGTGTGTGTCTGCAGCAGCAGGTCTTGTATATCGTAACTTCAAACTAACAACAAAACAATACATACTATTTGAAGTGAAATCTTGTTTGTGCTACATCATTTGCACATACGTAATTTGTTAAATCGATCACTCAGCAGAGTACTCTCCACTGTGACATCCTGCTCCCCTCCCCCAAACCAAAGAAGCACACACATACACACACACACACACACACACACACACACAAACACACACACACACCAACTATCACACATACATACACACATGCTATTACATGATATTATGCTACAAAGTTACAAAGAGTACATTAATATATAACATGATATATCATGTAAAGTTTGAATGACTGAAAGGCTGACAGGCAGATTGACCAGTGATTTTCTGATTATCATTATCAGTGTCAGCTCCATTTCATTATCTTCATGTAGAGTGCTTCAATGACACTTGCAATGCAATGTGCAAATCCGGACATACTTGTGTACACATTTGTTCACTGTCTGGTGTGTTTTGCCAGGAGAAAAAAACATATATATCACTTTTGTGGTTGGAAAATCACCAGAGTTTATGTTTATCTGAGCTTGAAGCAACCTTTTTGAGGTGCTGAAGGGATCAGTCAGTAAAGTTGCTTTCTCCTACTGGCAGCAAGTCGGTGTTGCCACAACAGGCCATAGGTTCAAATCCAGCCATCATACCTGTCCCCTATCTATTCTTCTCTGATGAGACTTTGTCTTATTTCAGCTATGTACTTCTCTATACCAACTACTTTCTCAGCATTGCAAACGTGTGGGATGTTATCCCATTCCCTTTTGTACTGCAAAATGGGCAGTGTAGGGACCCGACATAATGTTTGACACCAGAATGGGTCAAAACTCAAAGAAAATACACATTGAGGTGAACATCCAGGGAGGTCCAACAAAATTTTAATGAAGCCTCAGTTTGGACTTGCCGCCTTATCGACAAAGATTTGCTGCTAAGCCACTACAGACAACATCGTAAAATTATAGTTGTGAATAATTCTGGGTGGGAAATTGGCTGAAATTAGCAAGGATATCATTAGCCAATGCAGACAGCGTATAATACTCCGCTGTTAGTAGAGTGCTTCCTTTCACCAGTTTATAGAGAGGGTCTAAACTTTTCGCTGGAAATACAAATATTTGTCAGCATGCCGGCACTGGGATTGTTACAGGACTCACAACAGAAGTTAAGGTTTTCTTCAAGGGACAGGTTCTGATTTGATGTTTGTGGTTTATCTCTTCCTTTTAACTTGAAAAAAAATCTATACTGTCAAAATGATGTGTTTACTCTCTGAAATTTCATTATCATCATATAATTTGACATAGGGGACTTGATGGCTCAGTGGTCATGGCTCTGGCGCTGAAATGAAGTGACGTGGATTCAAGTCTGTGTGGGGACAAAAAGCACATAGTGACTTTTATCACTTACACCCCAGGAAAAAACCCATATGCCACTCCCCTAACCCCTGCACAATTAGTAGGAGGGATCTAGAGCCTAGTTCTATCGGAGACGGACGATAAACTCGGAGGTCATGTGTGCATGTCGTTGATGTTAAAGAACACTTGGCAGTTGGAAATTGAAAAGAGCAGGCCACAAGGCCACTGTCCGGGCAAAATTGAAATCCTACAAACTACCATCAGAAGGTCTGAGTGGGCTGATCACCTGCTTGACTTAATGGTATGATGCAGAGATATTCCGTCACAATAATAGTTGGCCCTACACTGTAATGGTAAAAGGCATAATGAAATGATGCAATGAAATAATTTGACATAGCTGTAATGAAAAAGCGATACAACAATATACGTACTCATAACCATTATAGATATCGGTTAATATAAATAAGACAAAATCACTTTACATTCAATTGACAATAAACAACAAAATAAATTGAAACATCAAAAGTATGTCATCTTTCCAAATTCCCCTAACAAAACTGATTTTTTTAAACCTGAACTGGCAAAATGAAAACAAACAACAAACTTTCTATGTGAGAAAAGATCATATTGAATCTGAAACAATAATGCAAACAATGTAAAATGGCACTTCATCTTGCTCTCTTTGGGTCTGGGTGACAAAGACCTACTCCCATTCAAACAATTTATGGACCAAGAAAAAGAGGATCACTGCTTGGGAACTTTCTGACGGAGAGTTAAACATATGGTTTTAAAGAATTAAGCTCCAAAGATACCCTCTTGAAAAGGAGGAAAACATTGATTCAGATATTGTCAGACTAAGAAATAAGACTGCAAAATGTGGACTTCAGAGGGAGGAAGTAGGAGGGGACAGAATCCTGCCTGGAGCAAAGCATAAAATGTAGTAAGGTTCAGGAGGAAAAAAAAAAGGTAATGTCAAAAGGGGGATGATTTGGACCAAAAAAAGGCTATCATCGTGATCGAAAGCTATGAAACATCAGGGAAAGACCTTGCTGAAAATAGCAATCAGAACAGAGCAATCCTGAGGAGCAGCTTGATGAAACCGTGCCAAACAACAGAACAAGACAAGATGCAGTACATCTCATGCTCCAAGACAATACCCAACTTTTGGAACAGTGTGAAAAATTTGTCAGGAACAGAATCACAGGGCATAGATGTGTACATAAAAAGCCAAAAATGATCTTCGCTTCAGATATCACAGTGAAAAGACAAACAATAATACAAATATTAATAGACAGAAAATACAAGACCCTGTCAGTGTTTGATATTCATGATAGTGATGATCACAACCTTTCAATGCATTTCAGAATTGATAATTTGACAACTAAAGAGAGAAGAGAAATTACCACACAAGTAAAATAGAGTATATGAGAGAGCCCCTACTTTATAATGTCAAAAGTAAAAGTAGACACTGGAGCCAATGTAGACATCATAACTATGAGATCAATGCATCAAATGTATCCAGAGAGAGTAAAGATGGAAAAATGGACTTGAGAGGACCGATTATTGAAAATAAAGGTAAACTCCCAGGATACTGTGGGACATATAATGAACAGGTTGGCAACTTCCAGAGAGAATCTGAGGAGAAGACACTAGAACTAGAAGCAAATGGCCCCAACACTCTGCACCTGAGGCAAGAAGAAGTCTCAACCTGGTCAAGATCAACTGAGGTATGAAATCAGAAGACAGCAATGGAAAAATAACACTAGATGCACTGAAAAAAGCTCTCCTGAATACCTTTACTCACTTGAAAACTTTCCAGGTTATTCTTTATTACACAGCCTAAAAGCCACAATCTTATTGTGCATCCACCAAGTAGGTGACTGGGTTAATTTCTCACATACAGCCCGCGGTTTAATGGCAAATTAAGAGTACATTACACGTCGGCTTTAAACACGGTCATAGGGAGGAGAGATTTTCAGAATCAAAGCTCATGAGTTGGTTCCCTTCCTTGGTTTGTTATAATTGCAAAACACACTGTCATGTCACAATGTCCATTTTGATTGTTTTTAAGTGTGCAAAATCATTGCCACGGAACTTTATCAGAAACGAAGTATGTGATTAAATGAGAAAAGGACACTGACAGCCGGTTGCAATAAAACACATTACTACACGTCTTGCTTACCAATTATCAATACAGTATGATGCCACCTTAATCTCCACCTTCAGAGAGCAGCACATTGTGCTTGCGTCCAAAGCAAGCTTAATGGCGGTATGCTTCAAGCAAGCGTGTACTATAATTCTGGACCCCAGGGATTTGAACACAGCCAGAAATTCATTATAAAATGCTGAGCGTTGAAAGAACCATCACTATGATTCACTGATTCAGTTCTTTTCAAAACTAGATTCACAATGAATCAGCTATAAACTGCAAATGTTTGTCAAAAGAAAAAAACAGGGTTCATAGTTCATGCATTTTTTGTTGTTGATAAACCAACATGGAGTATTGATTCAAGATCCATATGAGAAAGCCAATAATTCTAAACAATCAACTCTCTTTTGCTTTCTGTGATTCCTCAAGAGACATTTACAGGAAGCTTACTAGAAGCCAGATTCCACCCATGGAAGACATCAGCTTTGAAAATTGCGTATTAAGGTATGTTAGAGCTGGATGGAAATGGGATTTTGACAAAGTGTTACAAAACTCTTGCCACTGATCTTGCATCAATCTACATAGTGCTGTTTTTCAAAGTTTACTCGGCCAAGGCCAAATTGCATGTAACTGGAAGCAGGTTCATATCACCCCAATCTCTGAATTGAGAGCTAAAGACAATCTTGAGAATCAAAGATCGGTTTCAATCATATCAATGACTGGTTAACTTTTTGAGCAAATCATCCAATATGATATCATGAAACACCAAACTGATACTGATTCATTTTCTACATGGCCCCTATCTACAAAGATCCTGAAAAGTCTTACACCCATTTATTAAATTTCAAAGATCAGACTGATACCCCACTAATGAATTCTAGTAAATTATTTGATAAAGTTCATCACCAAAATTTATAAACCAAAGCATCATAACTATGGAATACATTCCTCAAGACATACAATGACAAATTTTGTCAAAAGTCAAGTATATCTCTTTCCTTATTTTAGAGAAATCTATCACTGTATTCAAAGTCTTGTCAAAGGTCAAATATATCTCATTCCTTTTTCTAGAGAAATCTATCACTGTATTCAAAGTCTACCGGACAAAAATGTTATTAGGTATTTATAAGACCAATTCTTAAGTATATCAGTAGTGTGTGGGAAACCAAACAAGGTAAGCCATCAAGAAAGAGCACAAATATTTAACTCCAATAGCTATCGCAAGGATCAAACTGAATTCCATATACTCAAACAAAATTACCAATGAACTCCTTGAAAGATGACTCAGAAAAAAGCAAATCTATACAGGACAAAGAAAGAATTCCTACGGAAAACATCACTTTCAACTCATGCTATTGGTTCCCTTTTCAAGAGTAAGAAACCAGTGGAATTATCATATTCCCAGGAACCAAGAACAAGGCATTCCTTAGGTCATCATTCAAAAGAATTTATTACACTTTTGGTAATGAAAACAAAATTACAAAGACTCCCTTTGGGAGTCTTGTAAATCCAAGAACCCTAGGCTATGCGCAAAATTCAAAACCACTTCAAGTATCAGTCAATATAGTATTTATCTTTCTCTATGAAGCTGCGACAGTATTGGATTGGATGGATTAGCGAAATATAAAACAAGTATAAAAAACAGGCAAAATCATGACATTTTTAATCATCTAGCTGCACAAAAGTAACATTAATATTGTAAAAGTCTCTCAAAAAGAAAATATTCACTAACAAAATACTTGGGGAAGTAAGATAGTATTCTTGTCCCAAGAAGCCATAGAACAAAATATGGCATAAATAGATACGATTTCATAATTGAGAAGGAGCTTAAAACTGCACACAATGGCACAAATCTGAGTAAGAAGATACAATGTCCAATATCTTCATTAAGTTCAAGATGAGTGATAAAAGCATTAGGTTTATCCCAGATTTACAGCAAGTTATGCCACAGTTGCGAAAGTTGTAGAGCATGATTAATTAAACTTACACTTTAACTTGAACCTCATATCTACTCGATATAAAAATATGGTTAGAAAAATTTGAGATATCTTCTTCATGGCCCTGATCCAGACTGATCAGAATTTCAACTACTTGCATCTCTGGAGTATCACCTTGCAGGTAAAATGTTTGATGCCAACGATATACATCTATTTCAGAAGTAGAGAACTAGCTGTAAATATGTCGACTTTTAAATGACTGTTGGTCTCCAAACGTGGTAGTAAAGATGCATCAGTGAGCACAGATGTCATGTACAGAAATAGACAATTATAGACCTATCGCCTTACTTTATAAGTGAAATTAAAGAATTTCAAAACTGTTCAACTACCCAAGCATTTTAAGATGTCATTAAGATCTTTTACAGAACGATAGGCAATAATCCCTGGAAGACATTCCTCACTTCCTGAAAAAGAATTGCGACGGCTCCTAATAGCCCCAGCTGACTTGATGTAGCTGACCTGCAGCTTGTGTAAATCCTCCTCAGATAAAGCTACCTTTGTTTTGTTATACTCCTGCAGGGCATGTCTGTAGCTGACAATTCCCCCTCCAACAGCACACAGGACAGCATGAACTGCACAACAATCCCAGCGGTAAATGGAGTGGTGAGATAAAACATAAACATCTGTTTGTGCCAACACAGTTGCTAGCAGTTTGTAACCTGCACCAGATGCAAACACCAACTCACAATGTGTGGAGAGAGACTCTTTCACTTGGTCTGCTTCGCTTTGGCTAAGAATGACCTTTAATTTGTCTCTAGCTGTTGTTGGTATTTGTTCAAATGAAGTAATGTTTAGGTCTTGATAGTGAATACCCCAAATAGTATTGGGTATCCATCTGAAAGAGAAATGAAAATGGTAGATTATCATTTATGTCATGAAATTAAAGCACACAAGCATCTACCGAAGAACATAACATTTGTTTGGCCAAAACAAGTCACACAATCAGTTCTGAGTATCTGATGATCTAAACCAAATAAATCAGTATTTGGAGAGAATCAAACACAAAGGTTCTGACCAATTTCCAGACAGATCCTTTAAGAATACTGTCATTTGTCTATGGATTTCTCTATCCACCCCACTAAGACACAGTGTATGTTCATAGATGTGTTGTCCATATCATCTCATTCCCCTGTTATTGAATTGATAAAAATTTCACTTTCTTCTATCATATTGCAACTTAAGCTCATTGAAGTGCAAGTTTTGCTGTACTATTGTGCATTGACCTATACAGATGTAAACTGCAATGCTACAAGAATAAAATAGAAAGATATTAATGATCATACTTTTTTTTCTAATAACAGAATGATGATGCATAGCATATTCACAGTATGCGACATTTCATCTTCACGCAAAAACAAGCTCAAAGAACAGAATTGATACAAAAAATAAACATGATAAATCATTTCATTATCAAGTACCCATTTACCATAACAGTGTAGGGGTGACTCTTATTGAGACAGAATTTCTTTGGATCATGCCATTAAGCCAAGTAGGTAATCAACCTACTGTGACATTTTGATGGTAGTGGTAGGATTTCAATTTTGCCCGGACAGCGACCTTGCGGTCTACTCTTTTCGATTTCCAACTACCAATGTTTCTTTAACATGTGCAACGTGCACACAGGACCTCTGGGTTTATTGTCCATCTCCGATAGGACTAGGCTTTAGATCCCACCTACCGATGTTGTAGGGGTCAGAGGAGTGGCATACAGGGTTTTTCCTCGGGTTTTGGCGATAAAACTCACTATGAGATTTTTGTTCCCCACATGGCCTCGACCCCAAGTCACTTCCTTTACAGTGCCAGAGCCATGATCACTGAGCCACCATGTACCCCAACATGATAAATAATTACACAAAATCATGAACTCTTAAACAGCAACATCTGAGATTCTGCTTTCATATTTCCAAAACATTCTATTGATTTCAGTGCCTAGCTTAGAATTCTGAACCTGAGATCCAAAAGATATCCCTTAAAGTTAATCATCCATAATTATTGATTAATCAATTTGAATGAGGGCAGACAGCTAAATTTTTAAATTGTCATTGCCCGACATCAAAGGTGTTTTGAGATATTAGCCAAACCTTTCTGATTCCTCTTGGAATTGTGAAAATGGTTGCACTATGACTCCAATCACTGGGGCTCCTGAAGACTTTAAGTAGATGCCAACCAGAACAGCAACACACTGAAGTCCATCCACCACTAATCCATCATTGTCTTCTTTCCCGTGCTTTCCTTTGATAAACTGACCTGTTGCATCTGTAACAAAACAAGAATACTCAACATACTCCACAAAAAAAATTTAAAACAAGAGATACCTAAGATGATAATGATGATGATGATGGTGAGGATGATGATGATGATGATAATGATAATGATTACTGCTATCATAACCGGTTTCATAACTCAAAGGTCCAATTGAAATAGAAACCAAATGAAAAACAGAGACATGTTTAACCTTTTCACATAGTTTCAAAAACATAAAGCATCTTATATCTAATAGTTGAAATAAAATATCTTTTTAAAATCTACATTCAAATATAATGTGTTTCCACAATTTCAGATCAATTGAATGCTAGAGCATACTAATGCAGTCCTCAACGTATATAACATTCAAATTAACAAGCCAATTCGATTAGCATTATAAGATTGTTAAAGAGTTGCACTAAAGCCTTTGTTAATAATGGCTAATCATAAACTGAGGCTGGAAGTTCAGATCTGATTTGCTTGTTTATTAAAACAAAACACTGTGTGAGATGTTTTCAGTATAAGAAAATAAGTCAAGTAGAATTTAACCAAGAATGAGAATAAAGGTAAAAAAAAATGAAACAACCAAGTGGTTACTGAAATGTCCTTTATTACTAGCGAATGGCTTCTTACAGGCTATTTATCAGTTACAAACAAATATCCCTAGCCTAATTCAAATCTCTTTCAAAGCCTACAGACAAACAGCTCAATAGCTCTCACCTATTGGGTCAATCCAGAGGCCAAATTCATCCACAGGTATTTCAACATCTAATTTTTCCTGTGGGACTGGTGGAGCTTTACCACAGCTGTGAACAGCCTTGGAAAGAAGGTGAGAGGCATCCTTGTTTCCCCCTAGCACCAAATCTGTTCATGATTAAGTGTGAATAAAAATAAGTTTTCAAAAACACAACTAACAGCAGAAATAAAATGGTTTTAGAAAGTTCTGTCTATTGCTGAATAATAATGAATCTTAGCCACATTTTAGCACCAAATTATTGCTTGTCATCTCTGCGGGGCATGGAGAGCTTTGAGATAAAAAAAAGCATGATTGGTTGTTTTTTAGGACAATGCTCAAAATGAGGAAAAATTTGAAATGAAGTAAGGTCAGAACTGGATTCTTCTGGAATTCCTTCAAGAAAGGCCTCAATGACAAAAAAGAAATATTTAACTTTTGATTGTGAGCCACCTGCAGCTTACAATGTTGTGAAACACTTCCAATATTTCCTTGAAGGGATAACATTTCATATGTTTTCAAGCCATTAACCTTTGTTGTCGGTTATCTCTAACCACACAGACGGCTCCCCTTATCAAAAAGACAACTGTCAAAGAATACAGAGTTCATGACTGGCACATAAAGCATCCCATGTAGACTATATGTGATTGCAGATGCATTTTCTTGCTTCCATATGAACCAAAACAAAAATAAAGATAGCACTTGCTCAAATGAAAATGTCAACTAACTCACTCAAGATCAAAATTGTTTGAAATGGAGACTTACACAACATCAACCACAAGACTACAGCTTGAAGATATTTCAGTTATGGTTTCTTCATTAGTTCTTTGTGATGCCTCTAATGGAAGAAATTATGCATTTTTCCCATATTCATAGACTTGACACATCCTTGACCGAATCCACAGACAAACACTCTCCATAACACATTCAATACAGTTCGCCATTGGTCATCATTTTGGGAGGTATGGCATGAACTTGGGCCTTACTAGTAGGAAGACCATTAATAGCAGGCTGTTTTGTTTTGGAAGCCTCCACATATATGCTATACGACCCCTTCCTGAAAATCATGACACCGTCTACCTCTTCATTGACCAATTCACTATAAGGCCAGAGGCAATGACTCTTCCAGATACATATGCCTCAACCTGTGCACAAGCTTCAGTACACCATTGGGATTCATGGTTAAGCATCCCTGAAAACATAACCTCTGACTGTGGGAAACGAAACATCAAATCTGTCAACATAACTGAAAAAACTCCTGGGAATAACCACTCATACCCATATAACCAATGCAATCCAGTTTGCATTGTTAACTATCATTTTTAAAAGACTGCCCTCTACATTTCATTTAATTAAACAAAACAATTGACTTACTCATAATAATAATAATAATGATTCCCCCACGGATTATTTTGTAGCTTGTGCTGAAAAGTAATGCTAAGACATTAAAACAAAAGACAAAAATCAACAAGGTAAAAAAACAAAATCAACCAAATTCCAGTTGCTTTGATTTCTATTACTCATACTAGTACTCTGAGCAATTCATTATTAGAAAGAAAATGGTATCAACAGTTCTTAAAAGGATAATACTTTACCCATTAGATCAAGATTTAAAATTCTGCATGCGCTAAAGAGGTTACAGTTTCTAACTCACCTAATAAAGCAGCCGTCTCCTCCACTGTTTGTTTAACTTCGACTACTATTGAATCTCCATTGGCATTGGTAAACTTATTGCTCTCTTCTCCATATATACTAGAAGAAAGACTAGGAACCTGTTAAAAATGTAAGCAAACAATAACTCTTAATTCATGAATGTTATTTCATGAAAATATTTATGGATGATTTCAAGTATAAACTAAAAGATATAATCATCAATGACTGAAACTTACATACATCTTATGTATGCCAAAACTAAGAAATGAATCAAAAATTTAGGGGCCATTCAGAGGGGGGATGGTTGTCTTTTTTGCAATCTTATCAAAGGTCTTCTTCCAGCCAAAAAACTTCAGTTCTAAATTCTTCTTTCTCAAACTTTGGAAGTTTATTACCCATATATTCAATATGTCAGCCTGTAGGGGCTAAGCAGCGTATCTTTGTTTAGCTAAGGCTGCAAGTCCAATCTCAGGCTATATTAAGATTTGTTTGACCTTGCTAGATGTACACCTCAATATGTGTATTTTCTGTGAGTCATTCAAGAGTGGG
>JAUEKY010082954.1:0-10745 GCA_031833965.1 Scyllaea pelagica
GGGTTGGGGTTTGGGGGTAAGGAAGGGGAATTGGGGGGGGGGGGGAGATTTAAAGCTGTGTTATTACTCCACCATTCAAACCATAACAAATGGAGAGCATTTATACAGCGCAATATCCACTAAACGGGTTCAAAGCGCTTAACAAGAGGTCCCCAACCAATAGCAACATGAAACAAATAGGAAAAGACAAGTAGCCTGCTAGGCGCTAGTACATTTTATTTCGGACAGGGACAACGCTAATAACCGTCAGGTACTTATTTACACCTGAGTGGAGTGGGAAAATGTGAGTAAAGAGACTTTTCCAAGGACTCAACTTTGCGCCTTCTCCTACGGGTGAATCAAACCCACGATCTCACGATCACAAGCCCAAAGAGTCTACCACTACACCACAATGCCGCACAAGATAGTTTCTCAGTGATGTTTTGATAATTTTGGTATCAGATGACAAAACCAAACCATCATCTTATCACTTTTTTTTTTGTTATATCAGGAGGGAGCTATTCATGACATAGCTAAATACCCAATTTGTCGTGACATCTATCATAACAGACTCTGTCATAATTGTAATAATGATACCTATAATAATTCTTGTTATCCAGCTAAGCTAATGATTATATTTTATTTCATTAGCATTGCTTTAGCATCAGCATTCACATTTTCAAAAATTTTGAATATCAAATAGTAAAGATGATAGAGTAAAGGGTCAATGAGTTCATTGGGTTCTTTGAAACAAGCTGCTACAGCACAGAGTGCTGGTCTGATATAAGTGTTGATTACCATTCTTTCAAAGGAGTGTTTCATGCATTGCCTAATGCTTTTGAAACGATGCATATCATTCACTTTGGATTTGGATTTATAGACACTCCCATCTTATTTTTTATCCTCATAGTCAGTTTCAAGACTTTCCTTTGCTCTATCAAAACCGAGGTATTGAGCATTTATTCATTTTCTACTTTTTCCAGGGAGGTACTTTGATTGAATATGAAGGTAAACTTAGACTGCTGGAATATGCACAGGTCCCTCCAGATAATGTGAGTTGATGTTTTTTATGTGTCTTAGTTGCTTTTTGCAATTGATACACAAAATCGTTTACATTTTATTTCTACATTTTTTCTATTTTTCATATCTGATAAATCCACTGGATAGCCATGACAATTTTTTTTCCTTTCAATAGTAGAAATCTTTATCATTGATATGTGAAAAGATCTCCTTTTTATTTCATTAGAATAAATGTATTGTTATGAATGAAGGTTTGCTTGGAAATGAACACTTTTACAAGTGGCTAAGGCATAGGGGAAGGTAATGAAACTGAAGAAAATTGTGTAAAACTGTTTAAGGTCTGCTTGCATGTGTTGATGTTTTGGAAGAAATACAGACTAAAGATAGTTTATGCATATATATTTTATTTTTTTCAGGTTGATGAATTTAAGAGTGTGAGCAAATTCAAGTAAGTCTAAGTTCTAGTTGTCATCTGAAAAATGATTGATTATCAAGAGGAGCAGTGAATGCTGTCTGTGTTGTTCTTTTTGGTTTTATTATCCTTCCCTTTATTATCCTCTTTGTCATCTTCCTCCTCCTTTTTCTCATCATCATTATCATCATCATCATCATCATCACACAGCATTTATATAACTTAAATTCACCATAATGATCCTCATTGCTGTATCTTCATCACGACTACTTCTATTACTTTGATTGTTTTCTGGCTGTCATTATCATTGATAAAATAGATATTGTGTCTTCTTCAATTTTTCACTATTGTCATAATCACCATTTGTCCATAGAGCTGTTGGTTAGAAGAGAAATTGTTTGTATAATTCAGATCTTATTACCAATCAGAGATACTATTGAAATCACAAAGATTAAATATCATTTTTTTTGTTTTGTATTTTTTCCTCTAGGATTTTCAACACAAACAACTTGTGGATAAGTTTAGATGCAATGAAAAGAAATGTAGAGGAACAAACACTTCACATGGAAATCATTGTAAACAGCAAGGTATGTCTAGCTCTTGGCAACTGACAAAGGAAGTTAAATCACAATTGGAATTTTAGGGGAGACTTTTTCCAAACTGCTTTTTGAAATGGAATCAATTCATTTTTCTCTCTTTATGATATATGTCAATTTGACAGTACTTTCCATACTTTTTGTTTTAAGTTTTTGATTTTCAAAAACTGTTCGATTTTTTTGTATTTTGCTCTGTCTCATACTTTGCAAGTTTGTTGTCACCAAATACAAAATAAATATCACTTTAACAATCTATTGGGGCAAAAAATTTCATCTGTAAATTGGTGCTTGAATATGTCATTAATCTTTTTCTTTTCCTTATCATTTTGAAAATGAGTTGTCTTGATATCCATTTGCAACGACTTGTATTTGCGCAGACTCTAGACGATGGTATGAATGTAATCCAGCTAGAGACCGCTGTCGGAGCAGCCATCAAGAGCTTTGACAGAGCATTAGGTAAAATCAGCAAATTTACTTAAATGCAGTAATATCTTTCTTTATGTGTGTAGGGGATTATTCTGTCACCTATCCCTCCCCCATTACCTTTTTTTTACAATAGTTATAGACTATAAAGGAATTTTATCACTGATGGTGGGGACAGTTGTAGATCTGAAATGAAAGGGTTGAAAAACATGTTGATTATTTCAAACTCAAACTGTTAATACATTAGATTGAGGAGGAAGAGGTGATAACAATGATAGAAGCGTTAACTTACTAAATTTATCCAATTTTTTATTTAGCTCATGCATCATATCTGTATCTGTTTCTTTAAGGCCTTAGGAGACAAGGGTTCGGTTAACTTCTTTTATATTTTGTCAAAAAAAGAAAATGATTAAACCTAGTAAAACTTTTAGATTCTTTTTTATGTTGTAAAAGCAGATGCTGTGTAAAATAAAAAAACACCCAAGAATACCTATAAAGCAAAATGAAAACTTGTAGATTTCTATATTTCTTTTTCTTATGTGATTTAGGTGTGAATGTACCACGTAGTCGTTTCTTGCCTGTGAAAACAACATCAGACCTATTGATCGTCATGAGTAACTTGTATACCATGAAAACAGGAGCTCTTGAGATGTCACCCAAACGTTCTTTTCCCAGTGTGCCTCTTGTCAAATTAGGTGTTGAATTCTCCAAGGTATTGTATTTGTATTGTTGATGTTTTAGTTAGGATTTTTCACTCAAGGGGGATGAATTTTTGGACATCATAGTTTGCTCCCAAATAATTTAATGGAACTTAATGAATGTGTTTGTCAGAGCAGTGTAGCCTTGACATAGCATTTAATGTTTGCAGTTTGATACATTTGTAGCCTGCTGTTTATCAAGAAAGAAAAAAATGATGTATAAGAATTTTTGATGAATTGTTCAGCTTTGGAGTAGTGTTCAAACCCATAGGAGCTTACATAGTAAAAATAAGATTTTTTGACACCTGCTCTGTTTACAAGACGGATTTTTTAAGTGATGGGATAAAGTGCAAAATCCAAGGTTTTGGAATGTATTATAGCTGTGTTTTAGACAATGACTGCCATTCATATGTTACTCATTTAGAAACAGTTCTTACCAATCAACTTGTTTTATCCTAAATGTTTTCATCATAGTTTCTACTCTAACTTAAACTGTCTGTTCCTTTTTTTTTGCTCAGGTTGCTGACTTTTTGAAGCGATTTGCCACCATTCCAGATACTATAGAACTAGATCATTTGACTGTTGCTGGGGATGTGAGCTTTGGGAAAGGGGTCACTCTTCGGGTAAGTAATGTCTGCCAGTCCAGCTTAGAAAATGAGCACTTGCCATCTTGTGGCTAATTTTTAAGAGGAACTTCAAAGTTTTTTCATTATTTGAGTATCTGTCTATTGTGTTTCATACCCAAATGTTTCCTCAGCTCAGAAATGCTTAAAATGTTAAAACTGATTGACTTTAACTTCGGAAATTAAAACCTTTTTCAATTTTTATGTTTTTAAGCCTTGTTCACTTGACGTTAAGCGTGTCTTAAGTTCAAAATGGATGGAACTATGAATATGGACAAGAAGAGTTTTTAGGAATTAAAATAGTTTGAATTTTTTCTTTTTCTCTTCAAACTTGTTCATTCATGATGAAAATTATATTCTTAACAATTGATATCAAAAGAATATAATGACACTTGGTTTATATTATTCTATAACCTCATTTTCCAAATTTGATTTTACTGCCTGTGTTGATAACTTCTCAACTTTAAAGTAGATTGAAAATTAGGCAGTACATGAATGAAATTGGGTCATTTGGCTTAGAGTGAGAAGGTTTTTTTGAGGACCAAACTCTTTGTGAAATAAAGTGGAGAATGAATTCATTTATTTTTGTTCACGTAATTCTCTTTTAATATCATCTTTACCAATCACTAACATGAATTCTTAAATTTTGTTGTTGTTGGTATCTTATCTTGCAATACTTTGTTTTTGAGATATGCCCCTTTAATGTGTTCATGGCTCTTTCTCATTTCTTTTCCCTGTAGGGTACAGTCATCATCATCGCCAACCACGGAGAGAAGATTGATATTCCCATGGGATCCATCTTGGAAAACAAGATTGTGTCTGGCAACCTGAGAATCTTGGACCATTGATCAAATGTGTCAGTTTTTGTCCAGCTGCGCCATCTGGTTGCCATAATGTTGTTGTGATTAAGTAGCCATATAAGAGACCACCGGCAATGGAAATTTTTTTTTTCTTTTACCTTATTTTGTTTTGTTAAAAGGCGTTGAATCAGAAAGCATATTCTTCCTGTGGGGAGGACAGGGGGAGTATTGTAGTATGCCATACTATGTCCCTCACTTAAAGTGATATTGCTTATCTCCTTGATGACCCTGTGACCCAGTTTTCTGGTGCATTGTATTTTTTTGGAATTGTTTTAATAACATTGTTTTATTCGAGTAAAAATTGAGTTTCCTCTGTTTTTTAGTCTTTTTTTTAAAAGCCCTTTAAAGGTGGTACTTACTTTCTGTGAAGTCAAAATACAATTAGCTTCCCCAGTCAGATACCATGGCTGAAGACATGTCATGCTGCCAGTAGAGCTATCAAGTCTGGAAAATATTTCATTTATTGATTGCATTTTTTTCATACATACATACATTACTCCAGATAATCCTAATAATACTTTGCCCCTTTTTTTCTTTAATCATTATCCTTTTTACTGGGATTTTCTACAAATGATATAGTTGAAGCACATACGCTATCTTTGTAGCCTGCGACATCTTTCTTGATTCGAACCAGGTAGTCAGCGCAAAAGCGGGAATGTCATTTCAATTCATTTCATGATCCAGTACCATTTTACCATTGCAGCCGTAGGGCCGACTTTTCTTGAGATTGGATTTCTCTGGGTCCGAGTAGATGATCAGCCCAGTGTTGATCTTTTGGTGGTAGTGGGGAGGCAGGACAGAGAAAAGTGAAACTCTTTGTTTTCTTTGTTTATTTTTTCTTTAACCAACTTACATCGAAGACAGGCCCTGTACTGAACACACAGTTGTCATGTTATTGAGCAGTAGAGCAAACAAAAAAAGCGTATGATACCATTTTTTTTACCTTGGCAGGCCAGTTTATTTTGTGTTGTCCTTAGTTGTATGTTTCTTGGATTTTTTTAGAGACATGATATTTTTTTCTTTTTAAATAATCTCTCGACAAAGTCTTTGCTAAAACTAAGACATCCTTCTATCTGTATCTCTGTTAACTTATCCCATCATTTTACTTTCTCTGGTAAGACACACTTCTATTACTTCTGTTAACTTATCCCATCATTTTACTTTCTTTGGTAAGACACACTTCTATTATCTCTGTTAACTTATGCCATCATTTTACTTTCTCTGGTAAGACACACTTCTATTACTTCTGTTAACTTATCCCATCATTTTACTTTCTCTGGTAAGACACACTTCTATTATCTCTGTTAACTTATCCCATCATTTTACTTTCTCTGGTAAGACACACTTCTATTATCTCTTTTAACTTGTCCTGTCATATTACTTTCTCTGTCACCACCAATGTGACCTGAGCTTTAGAAATCACTTAAAAACAGACAGTAGATAGCACCCCCCCCCCCCAAAAAAAAAAAAAACCCAAAAAACAAAACAAAAAAAAAAACAAAACAAAAAAACTTCCAGACCTTGACTGCATAGAATATAAAAAAAAAATACCTAGTAGTTTATGTTGCCGTTGCTTATTTCCTTGCCATGTCCAAGTGTCAAAATATTTTGTTTTCCTATTGACACTTGCTTTGATTACTAGATTGCCTTTGTGCCTTGGGTTAAACTAATACAGTAAATATTTGGGAAACAGTCTTTGACTACTCATTGCTATTTTCATGTAAAAATGGATTCTTGGTTATCCCTTAACCATTGGAATTTGGTCGAAAAGACAGAAAGTTGTAGATTGTGTTGAGAAATATTCTGACTCTAATGCTTGTGTGTGTACTTTCATTACATTACATTCCCCCAAACCAACAACAGCTTTTCTACTCTCTAGCTTCACAGGGGTTGAACAGTTCTGATTTGTATCTTGTGGTTACAAATTTTGCCATGCTTAGGTAAAACTGTCTGACAACAGTTTTCGTGTTTGGTAAAAGCTAGAAACAACCAAGCAGTGAAGATTTATAGGATATTAGTTCGGCCACATTAAGAAAAGTGTGGGTTTAAAATGGCATTTGAATTTGAATGTACTGCCTGAGATTTATATAAAAGTACCATTTACAATAAAATTGATTTGATGAGCATTTTATTAGTAGCATAAATAGATTTGCAATGAAGAGCAAGAAGCAAGAAGGGTAAATGAAAATCTGACAATCAGCTTACTAACTTTGCATCACTACTTACTACTCAAAATGTCTCCATTAGACAACCACACACAAACATCATTCTCTCCATCCACTTCATGCAACTATCATCAATCTAGCAACAATATCATCTGGAGACCATGACAGAATCTTTGCCTTCTAAGGTAGACATTATCTGGCAGATCCACATCCAGAAGAGCTGAATTATGATAGTCTGAATGCTTTTATTTTGTAGCTTTTCATTAATCGTCAGCCAGATAGACAGGGTATTACACAATTGCATCATATTCAATGATATGAAGAGCATTTATATAGCACAATATCTACAAAATGCCCCCAACTTTGTGGTGTATGCACAAACATTTGCTGGAGCTGCCCCACTGCTCTATTTAGAGCACCATCTGTATCCATACGTATTGTTATGTTATAAATATTTTGCTGGATGAGGAAACAACATGTTTTTTTTTACCTACTGGCTAACTAGCTTTTGTCTTATTATCTAAGCCTTTGTTTCCTGATACCATCTGAGAGGATTGTCTTTTTCTTTCCTATAATTAATATTTTTGTAGGTTTTATGCCAGTCTCTTAGTTGTCTTCTCTCTGATGTGGTTTTTGCTGTGTGAATATGATTTGCCCTTTTTCATTTTCAAATACAGGTTGGTTATGGATCAACTGTTATGACAGCATTCTGCCTTCAGATTTTTATTGGGTAATATAGTAATGGTAATATGGCCGCAACTAACCAGTTATAGCCGGTCATAGATCAATGAATTAATTACTATGACTTTAAGTCACAAAATGCCATTCTGATTGATAATGAAATGGGAAAGTTGCATGAGCAATTTTGAAATATCTTTAACTATTTACACATGGAAAGTGCGCCAGGCCATGTTGTACACTGGTCATTATTTACATACAACAGCCTGAAGGCTTTGAAGGAATTTAACATTGATGAATGATAATCTGGTTGCCAGTTACAAACTGGTCGTGAAACCTGTTCTCTATCTTTTCAATTTTTCACCAGGTTCACATATTACATGTCATAGCTATACCGGACCAGAATCCATTTATATGAAATAAATCTTTTTTATATGATATATTTGAATAATGTTGGTTTAGTTATACTTGATGCCCACAATGTGATATTAGAAACATACTGGATCTAATCGATTGGTCCCAGAGTTTACCCCAAGACGTGTGTTTTATAGGATATTATTATGATTATTATGGTCAAGGAGTGATTTGGTAGAGAATGTGGAAAAGGTTTATTCATGTCTGATTTTTAATCCATAGACAAGGAAGTTGAGTCAAAGGGTTGAGGTTGAAAGAGCACAGAAAGAAGATGACTTCAATTTCAATTTCAAGAAATAATGGACAGCATGTTTGATAGATAGTCTTGAAAAAAAGGGGACATGATTGTTATCTTAAAGCTGCACATTTGTAATCTTGTATATGATACATGGAATATGAAATGCAATGTCCACCATGTGTTTCATGTTGATAAGGTGAAGATACTTGATGAGCCATCTCTACTTTATATCTCAGCCTCTTTGTAACAAGTTCAGTTTTCTCCATGTTAAAAAATGAGAACAACAATATTTGAAAGGATGATTTATTTGTTGGTAGCATTTACCATCTTCAAGGCATATCAACATTACATCGCACAGGGTTGTGGACTTCAATTGGAAAGTGATTCTTTTCTTCTTTGGAATGTTATCCTCAATCTTTTGTAAATTTAAAAAGGCTCTCTCAGTTTGCAGATTTAACTCATAATGAGTTTCTTGATGCAGTATTATTATCATTATTATTATTATCATTTTTTTTTATTTTTGCTCTTTGCATCATGTATTGGGTATACATTGTACCAAATTGAATATTACCCACTAGCATTTCATTATAATCATCATTACCATTCTATCTATTATTCCTCTTGTCATTTTTCATCAGCATCAAATCATCTGTCATTGTGAATCAGGAGCTGAAAATGAACCCTTTCAATAATCTCCTTGCTTTCCATTCATCATCTCATCACCCCATATTCATCCCCATTTTGCCCTGTGTTGCAATCACCCAGTGCATTGATGTGCTATGTAATGACACTGTATCGAATACTGTAGCCAGAGGGTGAATATGAATAAATACTACAATGTTTGGTTTATAGCTCTGGCTCTCCTCAATTTCTTTCCCCTTTTATTGGCTTTTGGTCATCTCCTAACAGTTGTTTAACTTTCTTATGATATTTTTGTGCGATGTGCCTATTGTAACTTGAAGTATTCTGCGATGAAAAGAAATATCAATATTGGTCACCATTTTTATTTTTCTTTATTGTTAACAAAACAGAGTGGTTATTGGCCCATCCTTGCAATAATCATTTCATTATCCAGTACCCTTTTACCTTTACAGTGTAGGGCCGACTTATTGAGAAGGAATTTCTATGGATCATGCCATTAAGCCAAGTAGGTGATCAGCCCACTGTGACCTTTTGATGGTAGTGGTAGGATTTCAATCTTGCCCGGATAGCGGCCTTGTGGCCTACTCTTTTAAATTTCCAACTGCCCAGGGTTCTTTAACATGCGCAATCTGCACACTTGACCTCCAGGTTTATCGTTCGTCTCCGATAGGACTAGGCTCTAGATCCACCTACCGATGTTGTAGGGATCAGGAGAGTGGCGTACAGGGTTATTCTTGGGGGTTTAAGCGATAAGCATCACTGTGTGATTTTTTTCCCCAAGGCGGATTCGAATCCGCATCACTTTGTTTTCAGTGCCAGAGCCATGACCACTGAGCCACCGTGTCCCCCCTTGCAATAATATATAGGAGTTATTGGGGTACGCTTTCTGACACACACTGAAAAAACACACTCATACATGTCCACGTGCACACCCTCTTGCCTTCACTGCAGGCACTCAGTCTATACAGGTATGAATATCACTATTAGTTCTATATCCTTAGTTAATGAACTATAGGCTGGCTTGCATCCCAAGCACACCCCACTTCCTGTCATTGTCTTAAGTAGCTGCACATCACTATCATGAACCATCCTAACTCGCCTCTCTATCCCAAGCACATCCACATTGTGCCAATCAACACATTTATACTTAAAAAGAGTACCAATAACTTGTGTGGGTTATTGAATAACGTCCTATTCCTAACAAAGAGCCTTTCTTTTCTCCTCCTGGCTGGGGTGCATCCCTCTGTGGGGTGAATGGGAAGTCTGTAGAATGGATGAAAGTTTTCTGGCATACACCGGCACTGCTTGTTTTCCTTGACAAAATGTACTTGTCTGCTTTTGAAATGATCGACATACTGGCTTCGTTGATGCAAGTGGTGGAGCAGCCGCCTCTTAACTGGTAGGTGGCTGGTTTGATCCAGTGCATGACATACTTAAGTTGTAAAAATCGGTTTTTAGCAACCGCCTGCTTGTTCAGCATTAGGGGAACAGTGTTAAGACTGGTTATGTGAGTATCATGTGACTAGGTGAGATATTCTATTCATGTGAGATCTCTATTTATATCTGTGTGGCAGCACAATATAACATGCCCATTGATGCGACCTATGCAGTGTTGAAGTAGGCGTTAGATCATAACTTTGGAATGCTTTTTAAAATGATTGACAGTGTTACTTGAAGGTATGTATGAGTGTGTGTCTGTGTGTGTGTGTGTGTGTGTGTGTGTTTGTGTGTGTGTGTTTGTGTTAAGACTGGTTATGTGAGTATCATGTGACTAGGTGAAATATTCTATTCATGTGAGATCTCTATATCTGTGTGGCAGCACAATATAACATGCCCATTGATGCGACCTATGCAGTGTTGAATTAGGCGTGAGATCATAACTTAGGAATGCTTTTTAAAATGATTGACAGTGTTACTTTAAGGTATGTATGAGTGTGTGTCTGTGTGTGTGTTTGTGTGTGTGTGTGTTTGTGTGTGTGTGTGTGTGTGTGTGTTTG
>JAUEKY010083065.1:0-10745 GCA_031833965.1 Scyllaea pelagica
AAAAAATCATTCCTTGGAAAGTGACATCACAGAGATGGTTTACATCAAGATCCTAGCATACCATCTCAATTAAAATGAATAACTCTATCCCTAGATCGGAGGCGCCTTCAAATCACTAAACCATAGTTAAAGAGGTGTTCCTACCGCCCTTTTTGTACAAAGTACTCAGTCCATCTAGATAGCAAAGTGACCTTCATATAGGGTATCAAAATGATGCAAATGACAGCCACCTTTTCTAGTTCAAGTTCATACCTGGGATCCACCACTCCAGAAGGGGGAACATGTAGAAAGATGGAGGAGGATGGAATGATGGATGACAGTAAAGCACACTTAACAGAAGTAGGACCACACCAGTGCTCCCGCCAACCACCCATGTCTCGTCATCAGACAGCTCTAGGCGCAAAATAGGTGTCTTTTAGCGCTATGATTTATAACATTTCATCTATAATTAGGTTGTTCTAGATTCCCCTCAAGAGTCACGTGGTAGGGAAAGTTCATTTTATCAACAAAAAACAAAAGCTTGGCCGCTTCTCCATAGCTGCAGCTCTCAAAACATCAATAGATGGCTAATTCAAAGGTTTTGGATTTTTAGAATATACACCTATCTTCTAAAAAGGTTCGTTGGAGCACAAATGATGACAATCATGCTACTGTTTTTTATTAGATAAGCGTAGACCAACATCTAAGAAACGTTCTCAATCTATTGACTGTCTTTGATTTATGCTTTTTTTTTAATGAATATTCCCTCTCACGTGAGTTTTGATGGGAATCTAGAACAATCTAATTGTTGGGTTCAGGGGTGGTATTCATGTCAGTTGGTTAGTGCTAAACCGACGTCCGTTAGGAAATTCCCGATCGGCGAGCCATTTTGGTTAGCATAGCTCACCGACCGGGAATTCCCTATCGGACGTCGGTTAAGCACTAACCAACTGACATGAATACTACCCCAGAGTTCTATCAGGGAGAATGCCCCCTCCATCGATGATATAACCTATAAGGCATTAAAACAGACATTGAGCTTTAGCGGTTTTTTTTATATTTTTGTCGATCTCCCCAGGACTCGGTGAACCTGACCAGCCGCTGCGAAGTGGTCGTACTCGTGGGGGACATCCAAGACACACCACCGGCCTTCACCTTGCCTGTGTACAATGGTAGAGTCGACGAAATGGCCCCAGTGGTAAGGCGTGTGTATTATGGTGATGACCAATACTGGTGGTTTTATTGCTGTTGTTGCGGTAGTGGTTGGGATAGTGGTAATAGTGGTGTTGGTGGTGCTTATGGTGGTATTTTGCGTTGGTGGTGGTGGTAGTGATGATGTTTTTGTTGATGTTGTTGTTGTTATTGAGGTGCGGTGGTGGTGGTGATGGTGGTTCCTATGATGGTGCTCGTGTTGGTAGTGATGGTGCTTGTGGTGGGGGTGCATATGGTGCTGATGGGGGTAGGTAGTGGTTGTGGTGGTGGTGATGGTAGTGGTGGCGAAAATCTAAGTTTATTTTTGCGATAAGCGCCACCCCTCCATTGACACACAGGCCACTTGGGTTGGTCAAGAACGAGACAAACATACTGGGGTCCTCGTTAAAATCTTGCACTCAACTGACTTAATGATTTTCCAACGACTGACGACAAAAATAAGCCCTGACAACAAACGCAAGATTATACAAACGAACCATCACAGAATCAACCACAACTTAGTAATAACAATTCTTTTCTCCAAACTGGCACCGGATTTGCCACAGCAAAGATACAAAATCTAGGCAAGCACGTTGCGAATCAAATGTAGCGAATATCTCGTGTCGAAGTGTCGCCTCGAGTACCAACACCGTGTCGAGACACACATAACGAAAACACATAATATTAGGGTTATGAGGTCTCGTAGGTATGCGGGTCTTCCTACCACGCGTAAATACTGTCGGATCCATACTGAACTACTGACTTGAAGCTTTGTTTTATCAGGTAACGGATAGCTAATTGGATAAGAACGTCTTTTTCCTGTTGGTTGCAAGGTGGTGTTGCCAAGGTCGGCGCGGGTTCGACACCCCCCATCTACGGATATTTCTCTCTCCTATTCTTTCTTCATTGAATGGGTTAGTTTACTCTAGGCACTGCACCGCACCACTCTTCTGAGTTGCGTCTACTGTTTTCAGTGCCTGCTTTTATTCTTTACTAAAAAAACACGACACACTACCAACACCCCTGAGCGAAAGATTTCAACACATTTAAGAAGTAATCACGATAGCGGCAGAGGAAAGCGCTGGCGTGGAAATGAACGGAAAACAAAACAGAGCGCCTGCCTCATACATCCCCAGTCTGTCCCAAGATAAAAAGAAGAGCAGACAACTAGATGGCATAAAAAACACTCAAAACGATGAAAGGGTTCAAAACGATGAATAAAATTCAATATCAAATTTTACAAAGCGCGTAAACTCTCAATAAAACGAAGAAATTAACAGGACAGCAGAGACAACCAACAAGCAAACAGCCACACTGCTATCTATTGAGTGCTGCCTAGGTACTCAAAATTAGAAATAAAAGAAATATCCCCTTTTGTTTTCCTGTATCTAGACAAAATATCAATTTAAAAAGCGTTGGACGCCATCGTTTAAACCCCTGTTTTAACAATTTATAGGTCATGTCACTGGTTGGGCGTTATAGACATGTTAAAGTGCTGTCACACACAGATAAATGGAGAACTGACAAAAATATCTCACACAGTCACGTTATACTTGCACCGGAACAACCAGTCTGGCATTATTCCCATAATGCCGAGCGCCAAAGAGGCAGCTGCTCAAAACAATATCTTTACGACTTAGGTATGTGGCGGGCTGGGATCAAACACTCAACATCGGTTCCGAGGTGCACGCTAAACTACTTGCGCCACCGGAGCCGATCTGCAGGAACAACCAACACAGCAATCAGCGACACTGCTGTGTTAAGTACTGCACTGCCAGGTACTCAATGCTAAACTTCTGACAATCAAAGAAATATCTCCTTTCGATTTTCCTGTATGTAGAATGAATATTATAGCCTTGCTCTCCTTCTTCATCGAGTCTCACGATCTTCACGTTGGAATCGTGACACAGAGGATTAACCAGATTCTTTGGCGCAAGTGGTTAAGCGCCCACCTCGTTACATGCAGGTTGTGTAAGTCATAAACATCGTCTTTAGCAGCTGCCCGCCTGGCGTTTGGCATTGCGTGAACAGTGCTAAGCCTAGTTGGCTCAGTGTCAACATAATGTGACTTGATGAGACATTCGTATGAGTTCTCCGTTTATCTCTATGTGGCAGCACGCTAACATGTCCAGTGCGCTCCACCAGTGATATGACCTAAACAGTGTTGATATAGCGTTAAACCATAAAATTAAGCGTCACAGACGAGCATATTGGCAACCATATGTGTACAGTTATGGAACGCCAAAAGAAAAGAGTTCTTACCTTTTTAACGACTTCCACGGAATTCCTGGAGCAGATCGAAGTGTTAGACACTTAAGCTCATCAACAGAAGAATATAGTGTGTACCTCGCAATTCGTCGCAATAGATCACACAAGAACATCCTATATGGCGACATTGTGTGCACCAAATGCTTAGCACATTTCTACAAAATTGATTCTATCCTAGAAGCCAAATCCACATTACATTCCATCAATATTCACTCTGTTGTACATGTCAAATACATATTATTGTATTTCTACAGAATATAAACTATTTTTTTCAGCCAATCAACATTATATTCCATCAATATTCACTCTATTGTATCTTTCAAATACACATTGTTTTTCTGCACAATATACTCTATCTTTTCAGCCAAATCCACATCACATTTCTTCAATATTCACTCTATTGTACATGTCAACTACACGTGATATTTCTACAAAAGTGTACCGTTTCAACCAAATCCACATCGTTTTCCTTCAATACCTATTCACTGTATTGTATCTGTGAAATACAATACCATATTTCTACAAGATATACTATCATTTCAGCCAAATCCACATCGTATTCCTTCAATACCTATTCACTGTATTGTATCTGTGAAATGCCATACCATATTTCTACAAGATATACTATCGTTTCAGCCAAATCCACATTATATTATATTCCTACAAGATTCACTGAATTCATACGGGATTCACTCTATCTAACCATCATATCAAATATTAGTACTATGTCGCTTGCAGTTTGCACCGCGGTCCACCGACATATGTGCAGACAACAATGGTAGTGGTAGTTGGTTGTTGGTATATCAAAATTTTGTAAACCGGTAGTGGCCTTTTAGGAAACAATCTTTCCTTTCTACTTTACTAGCTAATAATAATATATGTAAAAATGTTTTATTCTTATATTGATTTTAGATAAGTCTCAACCTCTCAGTTACGATTGTCCTTGCGTAATCATAAGCAAAATTGCAAAACCGAATGGGAAGCGCATTGTGCTCGTTATCACATTATCAAAATAAATAATTTTTGCACATCACAATTTTCAAAGCAATTCTCAGATAGTCCAACTTAGTCGAAATACGTGCAAGGGGAACATGTCTAAGTGTGATTTGTCCGTGAGATCTGCTGAGCTCTCTTTATCTCTTTGTATTCACTGTACACAACTTGTTTGCATTCTCATATCGATTTACTTGTTTTGACAATGGTTGTCTCCACAACATCAATGTAACCGTCAGCTTTTAACGCCTGCATTCAACACTTTGTCGTGGGTGATGGGGGATATTTCTATATCTCTGACCGAGCTCTGGCTCAAGTTAACTTGCTCACACAAAGAGGCTTGTTGTTGTTGTTGTTGTTGTTGTTGTTGTTGTTGTTATTGTTGTTGTTTTTCCTGCTGTTGCTGCTGCTGCTGTTGTTGTTGTTTTTGTTGTTGTTAATCTATTTATTGTGAGCTGTTAACTCTTAACAACTCAATGTTCATTTAGGCTACCCCTGAGTAGACAGTTTATTGTACTTTTGGTTGTGCTGGTAGAAGTTGACGTCATATTATCGTAGGTTTTTTAAAAAAAAACATTTAAGCGTTATGGTTTAACGCCTGCTTCTACACAATTTAGGTCACATCGCCGGCGGAGCACTCTGGGACATGTTAACGTGATGTCACACAGAGACAAACGGAGTGCTCACACGTATATCTCACCCCGTCTCATTATACTGACACCAGGCCAACCAGTCTTAGCACTGTTCCCATAATGCCGAGCACCAGGCGGGCAGCTGCTAAAAAAATGATTTTTACAACTTAGATTTGTCGCGGTGCGGGAATCAAACTCGCTACCTCCCGGTTACGAGGAGGACACTCAAACAAGTGTGCCAACAGAGCCGGTAAAAGGTGTAATAAGAAGTTTTGTATGGCCAAAAGATTTTTAGAATTGTGGGTATGTCCCGCACTATGATATGTTGGGTTAATTCTTACGATTTATTTTGCAGGTTGATGTTATCTACAAAGAGTTTGAAGACCTCCTAAGACCTCTGAAGCAGGTGTGTGCAGATTATATGAAACCTGTCCCTGGAGAGGAACTTCCCAACCTGAATTCCTCTGAAAGAACAATCAAGGTGAGACAAAGTTTGTAAATTCAATGTTTGCATTTTGGTGAATGAAATCAACCTGAGTTTGTTTCAAAATATTGGTAACCAAGGGAAAAGGTATTCTACTATTTTTTATGTTTAAGTTGCATTTTGACATATATCTAACCATGAGCCTCACACAAGTGCCTCACAGACTCACAGTAAAACTTAGTTCTTAAGCTTTGAGCTCATACCAAAATCATAAAAATCCTTCAATTCATGACCTAAATATCAGTTATTGATCTGCATGGAGTTAGTATATCCTGTTTAAAAAAAAAGACATTTGAAGTTGCTTGCGATTTTTTAGGCAGGTGAACATAAGATAAACTCTTTAAATACAGGCATTTCTAAAACCTCAGTATGTGTCATGAATGTGATTTAACAGTTTACGTCACAGACTTCTAAAACCTCAGTAAAACCTCTCAAACAAGAACCCAAATACTCTAGAATGGACCCCGTTTACATATAGCCTTGATTTTCTTAGTTCGGCCCCTGCAACTTTATACCTGATACGAGAATTTGGGTCTCATATACTCGTTCTTTTTTAAAGTTTTGTTGTTGCTCATCATAAGAGCAATTGAAAAAATGATAATGACTGACATAATAAGAGTTGATATCAAAGTCAAATCTTGTTGAATTTTGAAGTGTTTCAATATTCCAATCCTATAAGGGAGCTCTTCAAGCAGCTTTGGTGAAAGGTCATAGGTTATGCTTTATCCATGGGGCATGACCCTTTAGTTATTTCTAGACCACAGTGAAGTGAAATCTGGTTGAAAGTAGTCAGTTTGAGCTTTTTAGTGATCTTTCCAATTATCTTTGATAACTTAACTGGATGATGCTGTTGTCAATATATAAAATCTTGCTAAGAAAAGTCCCGTCCAGTATTTAGTTCCCTTTTTCCCCCTTTGAATTTGGGCACGTATATATTACCCTACATTCAGATTTGCAGGATTGTCGATAGCTTTTTTAAGATCGCCCTAACAAACATATTGAACTTTCTTTTATTTCCCTGAAGCCTCCCCACAAAATTTTAATAGGGGTTGGGAAATCTGCAATTATATAAGAAATGGGTCCTAATGTCCATTTGAAGTTGTTTTATAGGAATAAGAGAACTGTTATAAGTGTGATAATTTGATAATCTTAATTTACAAGACTAATGCAATTCTTAATTTTTCACAAATGCATAGCATATTTCTAGATCAAATTGTAATTCTAAGATTTTGATTGAATAGATACATGAAGATAGTGAAGATCAAGTTTTAGTATTAATGGCTTCTTTATTGCCTTGATATTGCTATGTTCTTACAAATAACCTTTGATTGAAAATGGTGTTTAAAATTGCAGGTCACAGACAGGAATCTTGCATTGTGCCTGGGACTAAACGTGGGCACCTACAAAGTGGAAGAAATGCTCCCTGACGACTCCAATTCATTTTCATCTTTACATAATAAACTGTCTGCAGCAAGCATCTCTTTATCAGCAACTTCAAGTAGCCAAGACAGAAACAATATCTTAGAACAGAATGGCACTGCGTCCACAGGAAAAAATATTGGAAAAAGGAAATTTGCAGCTACGTCCCCTTCAAGATTAGATGGCATTCCATTGAAAAAACCTTGTTTCCTGAATGTTTCTGCAGATCAACCAGTCCTACCTTTGAAATATTCAGAAAATAACAGACATGAGGCTGTGTCATTACAATCTGCGTCAAGTACTCTTTCATTGTCCCCATCTAGCTCCTTCATGAAATCCATTGTGAATTCGTCCAGCAATATCATCAATGTTGAAAATCCATCATCATCTGTAGCACATTTGATTACTCCATCAAATGAAAAGGGAAACTTAGTCACCAGCAATGCAGTAAAATCTCAACTCGTTCCTGTTGTATTGAATACGACAACAGGTAATAATGCTGTTTCTTCATCTCAGATTTTGCCTGTAATTCTAAACTCAAAAAATTCCAGAGGATTAATAAATACTCCAGCCCTTGTTGGGAATGGCAACAAGAGTGGGAACACAAGTACATTGCCATTAGTTCTAGCTGCCCCAGGGAATCAGTTCCAGGGTAGTACAATTCTACTGGCCTCAGGAAACCAGTTGACTAGTCAGAGTGTGGTATTAAGACAGTCCTCAAAACATCCCGCCCAGGAGCCAAGGCAGAATTTGTCTCCTGTAACCAAGCCTCAAGTCTCCCTCCTTGGTTCATTGCATGTATCCAATGCAAATGGAACGCCCAAAAGTATATCCTCAGCATCCTCTACTTCCTTACGGTACAACTCAAATACAAAACCTGCAGAAGTCAAAGTTTCAAGAAAATTATTCCATGAAGCTACTGCCTGTTCATCTTTCACACCTGTTTGTTCATCATCATCAATAACAACTGCCTCATCAGCATATATAAATAATGGACATTTGAACAGCAATTTGTTGATTACCTCTCCACCCAGTGTTGTTAACCCTCCCTCTTCTGTTTCCCGGCCAATTAATTCTTCTTCTTTATCATTAAATACATCTTTTATCGATAATAACCATTTATCCTTAGTCTCAGGACCTTCTCTTACTAATGTGAAAACAGAACTAACTAATGAGGACCTCCACTTCAATGTATTAGATTCATCCAGGGGGACTGACGGAACCTCAACGACTTCTCTCACATCAATTCCAGGGCCTGAATTCAATAGAGTTGTTACATCTGGACATGATGAAGATCTGGACACCTCGTTTGATATATCTGCTGGTGTTCTTAGTTCTATTAGCTTCTCAGGTGATGATCTCTCGTCTTTGAACACACCCACAGAAAATCCTGCCACAGTTCCTATTTCATTATCAAACCTAAGTGTTAACCAGTCTAGTACAGGAATAACTGAAGCCCTCACACCTTCAACTTTGTCCAGTGTTGCACAGCCAAAAATACCAGGAAATGGGTCTTCTATGTCCTCAATAGCACATGTCAATAGTGTGGACTTGCCTTTCATCAACGGATCTAATGGGGAGTTTTCAGCAATATCACCACCATCTCTTAAAGTCAAGGATAATATTATTTTACAACAGTCCTCGCAGTCATCTTCATCATTCTTGTCATCTGCATCGGATTTCATCCATTTATTGTCCAACAAACCTTCATCACCTTTGATGTCATCACCTAACAAAGACTCGGGTCTCAATACTGTCACGCCAGTGTCTCTCAATCTGACTTCTATGGATAGTACCATTCCTTCCCAGCTTATGAAATCAGAAGGGTCATCCTCCACAATCATTGGTGATCTTGGAGCTCTCACATTTCCAGACCAGAGTGTGGAACCACTCAATGGTGTGACACCTGCCCTGCATTCTGGTGATGTAGATAGTATGCTGCCCGAGCAAATAGCGCAGTCGGATGAAACAGAGAACCCTCTGCTGGAACTGCCACAGCAGTTAGTGGGTGAGGATATGAATATGGCTGCTTCTACAGGGGATGAAGATGGGCAACTTTTGCTCACGGAGGGCAGTAACTTTTATCAAACAGATGATGGGTCCTGGTTTATTCAAAGTGCTGATGGGAACACATACCAGTTACAGGGAGCCCAAGGGCTTCCTTTAGAAACAGTCCAAGCCTTGTTATCTGGAAATCTGGATTTGAATGGAGATACCCCCTCAGAGGAAGGTGTTCAAAGTGTTCTGTAATGATAATGAGGTATTACTAATGACAACAAAAAGGGAAAATAATTTGGTTGTTTTTAGGACAGAGGAAATTTTTTTTTCCTTCGAGGTTTAAATGTATGGCATATTATTGAAGATTTATAAACATTTTATAACAGATTATTGAATTAAGTTCAAGATAGACTCTAAATACTATAACTTTAAAATATTTACACTTAGGAAAACTTGGTAAAGAAAGGGATGAGTATGGGTATCATATTACCCCTGTCAAATCTTTTGTTGTATGAACTAAAAGTATCTCCTAGTCTGAAATAGTTCTATAAATAGCAATGTTTTGTTCAAAATTAATCTGGATTCATATATTGTAATATACAAGCACAGCCACACTGGTCACAACAGATGCAGCATCTTGTGTTATCTTCTCCACAACTATACTTAGACAAAGATGCAAGAATGCAAGTACATATGAGTCATTGCAACATACATAGTTCAAGAGGTGCTTGATTGTTCTAGTTGTTCTAATGATGTTTATTTCATGTAATGATTTGTTGTTCACTCTGTACTATGTGTAAGTGTTGATCATGTTTTGATGTGATCTTGTTGTGGTTATGTATGATGATGCTGCATTGATATTGTGGCCAGGATTTTACTTAGGTAAACCCAGTGCGTTTTATCCTCTCTGTCTTTCTTGCCTGTCAATGAGGATTTGTAACTCATGTCATGTCACTTGATCAGCACTTTCACAATGTGCTCTATGAAATTCATCATCTCTCATTATCTTAATTTGAAAAAGAAAACTTGAAATCTTGTTTTAAACGTTTTTCATCATAGCCCAGTGGGTGATTGTCTGAGAGACACAAAAGACCAAGAGAGAAAAATCATGTCAAAGTCAAAAGTATTCAGGACTTTATCGATTAAATCAAGAAAATGAATAGATAGGATGGAAATTACCAAGTTCCAAATAATTTTTTGGAAATGCTCTGGCATTTTGGTCTAAAGTAAAGAGACAGAGCTACAGCGTTGTTCTTATTGTTCCTCTGCAAGAATACGTAGATTTTTTTGTTCTGTTATTGGTCAAGTGGTACAAATGTCATGTATTTTTCACTGAATTCTGCCAAGTATTTTCATCCTGCCCTATTAGGTAATGCCATGAACAGATTTAACACGAAATACAGTGTGCTATGGTTCATTTCTACCCAGGGCTGAAACAGATCAATGGACCTCATCAGTATAATTTTTTGTGGGACTTACAAGAGTTCTAGTTGGGTGACTTGCTGTCGCGGGCGGTTGGCGGGAACACTGGTGTGGTCCTACTTCTGTTAAGTGCGCTTTACTGTCATCCTCATTCATCTTTCCATACTCCTCCATCCTTCTACACGTTCCTCCTTCTGTAGTGGTGGATCCCATGTATGAACTTGGAACTAGAAAGGTGGCTGCCTCATTTGCGTCATTTTAATACCCGATACGTAGGTCACATTGCTATCAAGATGGACTGAGTACTTTGTACACAAAGGGCGGTAGGAACACCTGGGTGGGTTTTCACTGTGGTTTAG
>JAUEKY010083176.1:0-10742 GCA_031833965.1 Scyllaea pelagica
CCCCCCCCCCCCCCCCCCCCCCCCCCCCCCCCCCCCCCCCCCCCCCATGAAATCCTATCAGACCCATCTGAAAAGAATGTTCAAAAATTCAAGGCCAGTTTTGTTTTTCTACTACAAGATATAACAACCAATATGTTGAAAATAATAATTGATTTAAAAAAAAAAAAAAAAAAGGACGAAGAAAAAAAAAAGAAAAGAAATGATGGATTAAAAAATATATATTTCAAAAACTTATCATCTCTGTGGTAGGCAAGGGTTTCTCTACCACTTTTGAACACAAACTTCTTGAGAATCGAGAATGTTAGTTTTCAGGCATGTTGAATGTCCTTGTACTATACAACAGTTCAAAACAATAATTGATAAAATACGACCCCCAAAAATCCCCAACATTATTTCATATTTTCTTCCCAATATCAAATAAAAGAGAAAGAAAGAAAAAAAAAAGGTTTCTTTGGCAAACAGGACCGATTACTACACGCTTTAGCACTCAGTCAATCCATCGTCATGACCTACTTATGATCCCTTAAAGCTAGTTAGTATTAAGAATTGGGTCAATAAAGAGTGTATCCATGTCTATCAAATCGAGACAGATTACCTGATGGCCAGGTCAGTGAGGAAAAGATTGAAGTGAAACAGACCCTCACCAATGGCATCCATCCATTATGAGAAAAGAAAAAGAATTTTTCTTTTGGTTGAACAATCCAAGAATTCATTTTCATCTTTATCTTGGAGTAGACTTCAATTAGAAAATTACTCATTCAACTCACATACAGGGTAAAATCAGTAGCAGGAAAATGAACTTCCATGCCCTAACAAATTTCATTTTGGGTTGTAAGAGAAGTTATAAATGTTAGAATGTAACCCACATTCTTTTTGATTGTTCAAATGGCCTGGCCACAATCAATAATTGCCCTGAAACTTTCATTTTTGGTTGTGGGGGAGACTAAAAAGTGATTGAACGAAAGTTACAATTTGTTTTACCAATCAGTATCAGTTGGACAAATGAATTTGTCTTCCATTCCCCTTGTCATTCTTCACGATTAAATAAATTTCCACTAGAAGGGGTTCTCCAACTAAGAGTTAGAGGAAGGTCTAGCGCAAGGCTGAGCTAAGAGATAATGGTGTTGGAGATGGAACATTCTAAGGGACACTGCTGGTTTACAGGGTTTTAAGCTGCCACTGACTATCCTTACAGCTACAGACTATTACTAAGACTGGTTAGATTTGAGGATAAGACTAACATCAAAGACTATTGCTTAGCCTGGTTAGATTTGAGAATAAGACTAACATCAAAGACTATTGCTTAGCCTGGTTAGATTTGAGAACAGGACTAACATCAAACAAGGCACCAAAGTGTAGCTGCTTTAACTGTCAAAGAGGCAAGGATTCTAGGGGATTAGGCAGGTACACACTAGATTGACATGGTGTGTTGGAAGAAGCTTACACATTGGATTCACAAAACAGTGGAACCCAACTTTTTTTTTTTGCCAAAGTGTAATAAAGAATTTGAGAAAAATAATCTTTTTCAAATTGATTTGGAACTTGTCAAATTAAGTGCAAGTAAGCAACCGTTTATCAACATTCTCAACAGTTACAAGGCTATATAGTTTAGAATGTATACTATCATGCAGTACAGGAAATTATAAATAACTCTTGACATTACGCCTGTTGTGTGCTTATACAAAGCTGTGTATGAACATATTATGGAAAATGTATGCTGTAAACAACGGTTGTATATAAAGCCAATATTACTCCAGTCCCCTGACACAAGTATCTGTTAAAACGGAAATATGCGAGAACTAAAGTGTTAATTGTTTCTAAAAAGCATATGAATCAAGATCTAAAATCAGTGCTCAAGTCACCCTCTACAATGATATATATAGACACCTTCAGCCCTTAGTCTTTCCTGGACACCCAAACGTCTGCATATCCAAGTCATGAATTGATGTTATACACTATGCACTACACAACACTTCCAGAACGTGTCACTGTGTCACCTAGAATAGCTTCCAGTCGCGTGTTTCTAACTTCCTCCGCTCAAAACCAGACTGCAATAGCTCTCACTCACCCCCTGAGCCGATTGGCTCACAGGCTGACTGGTACCGACCTCACCATTGCAACAATTGTTTGGCACAACTAGGAACTCAAGCCCTTGATGACAAGTTGCATTGTTGTAATAACCTCAGTCTCAAACTTTGTCGCATCTTTTCAGCTTTAAATAACACAAAACATCATGGGCTATTTATAATTAACCACATTTGTTTTGAGAACACAGCAGTATTGAAATCACAACGCACATGCAAACTCCATTGCAGTGGGAACACAGTAAGTTGAAATAACGCGCAAAAACTGTAGCGTGTTGAAGTAACCCACACTACACACTAAGCAGCAGCAGCCCCTTCATCTAAAAAACTGAAAGGCAGATCATTTCAATTTGCCTTGGAACCACCCCCCTCCCCCCACCTGGAAAAAAAACAACTTTGACCCTTTAAAGCTGCCGTGGAATTGTTCAAGCGTTTACATCAAAACAAAAGATAAAATCTTTGGCACAGTCAGAGATGTCCAAACTCCCAAATTCTGTCGCTGCTCTTAAATACACGCATTCCAACACACCTAGAGCATCTGTACAAAACCATCCTACGATATATGCATCCCGTCATTCACAGCTCCCAGTATCAGACCATCACACCGCATCACATCCCAATGATACACAAGAAACAAATGATCCCACAATGTATCAATTGCAAATTTTAAAAAAAAAGAACCACCAGTATAGCCACAATTTGCAAGCTTCAATACCGACTCATACATTACATCTTATCGACCGCTACAGTCCTCAACACTCACAATCCATTACCGGTGTATGATAAAGGCAATGATTTGTAAAATGAAATCACAAAACAGATATAAAAGAAACACCAAAAAAAAACCAAAAACAAAGCTTTAGAATTAATTGATATGAATAGATGTGTGTGTTCCTAGAAATCTCACACAAAGAGAAAGCTTCTGAATAGTTCAAAAAGAAAACCAATTTAATAAAAGTGTATAACAAAAATATTTTCCATTACAGGAAATTGAGAGGCAATAAAAAACCTTCATGTAGTCTTCATAAAGCCATCACATTCGTTTTAAATTTCCTCTTCCTACTAATAGATTCTGTCTAGACTTTCGATTACAAGGTAGTCCCCCACTGTGTAAAGAGGTACTACGATATAATAGACATCATAAAGGTAGTCATGGGGGGGGGGACAATAAAACACTTTGTTCAAATCAGGGACTTAATCACAAGGATTATTATTGTTTTTCATGAAATTGGTGTAAATCAAAAACTTCAATTCTGGTGTACATATAAATTCTAAGTTCTAAAGGCTAGGCATAAATCAAACTTCATAAAAAGCCGCATATAAAAGCTTTCTTGGAACCCAAATAACAGCCAGAGGGCTACACCTTGATTCAATATATTACGATACATACATGTATATATATCTTTTCTCAAAAGTGTCTGGTCCAGCCTAGTCTTTCACCCTTTCAACAATTTTTTCTTTCTTTGTTTGCACATAAATAAGCTGTTTTTACAGAAAATTCACAAAAAAAATAATTCTCATCGATCTGATCCTTCTCATTGACCTGCGTAAACGTATTATAATTCCCACTCTTGAATGGATAGACAACATATTGCAGATGAGACATACTTCATAAGGATTAAAGTTGAACAGAATACTGGATTAAGACGAAGAGATTTTTTTTTCAACCAAACCCTTTTATAATCTGGATGTTGATATAATATAGGGGTATGATTCTACTTCATCAGTTTCAATCTGGCCAATTTTTTACATCACATAGACAGAATCAATTTTAAAGCACTTGGAATAATAACAAGCACTGAATTAACATTATCCCTTATGTATATCAGGCAATGGCGCCTACAATCGTAATGTATAAACTGGCAAATACAAAAAAACAAAAATTGCAGTATTTAATTTCATGTGTAACATAAACGTCAAAAATTGAATGATTCATCACCATTTATCACAAGAAAGTAGACAGGAAGATGAATGAAAGATGAATGTAAGTTGTGGGAAGGAGGAGGGAAGAGAAGAAAAAAAATATTTTAAAACGGACATGAAAAAACAGAATAGATGATAAAAAAAATGAGGTTAAAACCCATATAATATACATACATAGATGATGATGCCCTCAAAACATGATCACTTCTCCAATGCTGAACAGGCTCCCTAGTAAACCCTTGTTGCCCCAGTCCCTCTAGTTAACTCTAGCTATCCCAGCTCCCCCCGGTTAACTCTGTTGTATTCTCCTCTCCAACTCCTTCAGCTGGGTCATGACCTCCTTGGGCAGATCATCGTTGACTTGTTCATCAAAGTACTTGTAGATGGCGTTGACCTCGTTCTCCCAGAAGTCCCTGGGCAGGTCAAACAGGGCGTCCATGTTCACAGACTCCTTCAGACCCTCCAGATTCAAGGAGCCGTCTTTGGGCACCAAGCCGATGGCCGTGTTTTGGGCAATGTCTTCATTATCACAACGCCGGACGATCCAGTCCAGGACACGAATGTTTTCCCCGAACCCGGGCCACAAGAAAGAGTTGTCCTCTCCTTTCCTGAACCAGTTGACGTGGAAGATCTTGGGCGCCTGGGCGTTGTCTCGGTGACCCATCTCCAGCCAGTGCTGGAGGTAGTGGCCAAAGTTGTAGCCAAAGAAAGGCCGCATGGCGAAGGGGTCGTGCATGATTTGTTTGGCTGGGGGAAAAAAATAATAATGAAAATGATGATTATAACAATAACGATAATGATCATACAGTGGTACATATCAATAGCGAGACTCTTTGTCCCAGAAGAAAAATCCCGCTGTTAGCAAGCTTCCGCCATATAAATGGAAATCCAAAGGGGAATCGCAGAAAAAAATATGAAGTAAAGGGGATGTGGATAAGGTCCTGCTGCAGCCAGTGCCCTTCCTTCTTTTCTTTATTTTCATTCCCCGTCCCCGCATAACCAAATCAGGACAGATCAGGACAGCTGGCCGCTATAGATAAAAGGTCTACCTAGATCAGGGAAATAATCTAAACATCCTAACCACATTGACCGCTATAAATAAAAGGTATACCTTGATCAGTGAAATAATCTTAACACCGTCACAACCCAGCGTAACAAACGCTCACCTTTGTGTTCAGCAGCAGCCGTGGACTCTGACCTCATGGAGGCTCCAATGAACACGCCGTGCTCCCAATTCAAAGCTTCGTAGACCAGGGGCACTCCGGTGGGTCGGCGACCTCCAAAGACAATGGCGTCGATGGGGACGCCCTCCGGGTCCTCCCAGGCTGGGTCCATGATGGGGCAGCCAGCGGCCGGGGTGCAGAACCTGTGGGGAGATTCACATGGAAACAACATGTCGATGATGGGTAGGGATAACGCTGATGATAATGAAAATGAAGATAATGATAATGTTGACTCATTGACTCCCAGCTGCCAATGCAACAGTAATAGAAGCATTCTAAAAGAACAGGCAACGGGTTAACAATAATTATGATGATGATGATAATAATAATAATAATATCAATAATAATGATAATAATAATAATATTAATAATAACAATAATAATAATAATATCAATAATAATGATTATAATAATAATAATAATAATAATAATAATAATAATAATAATAATAATAATAATAATAATAATAATAATAATTATTATTATAATAATAATGATTAAAATTAATATTGACAATGATAAAAATAATGATAACAATAACAATAATTATGATGATAATCATGATGATAATCATAACAATAATTCTTATTTATGTTATCAAAATTATCATCATTATTATTATCAGCATCATTAGCATTATCTTTATCATTGTTTTATGATCATTATGGTAGAAATGACAATGATGATAAGAAGAACAACAAGAAGAAGATAATAATGGTGATGATGAAAAAGAAGAATGATGATTATTCTTATGAAGATGATTATGGTGATGATGATGATGATGATGATGATGATGATGAGGAGGAGGAGGAGGAGGAGGAGGAGGAGGAGGAGGAGGAGGATGGTGATAATGATGGCGGTGAGGAATGGGATGAGAAGAAGAAGAAGAATAAAAAGGAGGAGGAGGATGAGAGAGGAGGAGGAGGATGCGAGCTGGTGGTGGCAAGGTTAAAAAATCTCCTGTCATAGAAGACAATGCAATTGACATGAGACAGCATTGCCGTTGTCCTCAAGTTGTTCACAACTGAAAAAGGCACTGTGTCCCGCACTGCTTGATGACGTTTTTATTCTGCTGCCTGATAGGGCCGCGTAGTGTGACATTACCGTTAAGTAATTAAAGCCCTGCTACGAACCGTGAACACCGCCTGCATAAATATGATCTTTTCTCCCAATTCCATGCGACTCTCGATGTTTGGTTATTGAATTTTTATTGGTTCTTTTTTTTTTTTCGTCTGGTTTCTTTCAATCCTTTTCCCCCCTGTTTGTTTTGTTGTCCTGCTCATTATTTGAGCCATTTTACCCCTTGATTTGTTTTGGTTTTTATTTCTCCGTTTTCTTAACGCCATTTACACCTGCGCCGGAGAACAAAAAAGAAGTAAGGAATATGATGGCAAAGCTCGCGTCCTATAATATGTTATATGATACAGAAAACTTTATCCCCAGCTCTTGTTCCGTTTCCAACGCCGGCGCTAGAACACCTTGAAGAAGTCAAACCCAGTGTGGACACAAAGTGTCCCGTTTGTGTACTCGGGATAACGCGATGTGCCCACGTCAACTCGCGTATTATGCACCGATCACGAACCGGCTTAAAATCTTGAGTGTCAACACAAAACCTGTTTACTGTTGAATATCGAATAACAAGGAAGGAGTTGTGGGAGAATTCGCACGCATGGTGAGGAAAACTGGATTTGTACAAAGTCGCTGTGTCCTGGGTTGAATGATGAGACATGGCGTTGGTTCTCTAAGAAAGCTCGGATAAATTCGCAACTCCTTGTCATATTCAAGCAGTGTGAAAGATTTGAAGAAAAGAGAAACTTCTAATCAATAAACAACCTCTGACCCCTGTCCAAGATTGTTTATAGTTGATGCACAATATTTTATCCCTATTAAGCACAGTGACGATATTATATCATAATATTATAATCTAATGTTTCTTAACTCATTGTACATTCTAGACGAAGTGAAAGAGATGTCAACAATGATAATACAACTCAAAACTAATTTTGAACCACAATCTACACTCGGCAAAGCTATGTATTCGTAGATATTACATTATTCTCTCTTGTCTCTGCACCACCCTGACTGAGTGACTGAGTAAATTCATACTAGGTACAGCCCTGACCCATTTACTGATGGCATTACAGGTACCCATCCGCCCTTCAATTTAAATGCGTAGTGCATTTAAGTTACCAATAAATCCTGTGGTTCTCCAGCCACCACCCTACTCTAACCAATTGTATTTCAGCACAACATTGATTTTCCATTCATCTATCCATCCATCCACCGACCATCCACCGACCATCCGCCTTTCCATCCTTCGTATTCATACGTTGATAAGCAAGAAGCAGCAGCTGTTCAAATAAACACTGGTGGCTCGTTTAGTTCACTGCCTTTATCTAGTGGAGGGGATCAAGATAATAGATAGAGCAAGTCTTGACACAAGCCGATGGGAAGCTAAGCATGCTTGACTCTATCTGTGACGGGATCGCCTGCAACCGCCTAAGGCTGCAGAGTTACGACGGGGTACCCCAGGAACTAGGGGATGGAGAGATGATGCTGCTGGATGGTGGAAAGAGTGAAACAGATTCTGGTGTTGTGAGGAGGATGAATGAATGGCACAGTGAGAATGATAGAGAGCTAGGTAAAAAGATAGATAGATGGGATAGGTGGATGGATGGATGGGTAGGTAGGTATGTAGGTAAGTAAGCAGGTAGACAGACAGACAGATAGGTAGATAGAGAGATTGATAGATATTATATCGTTAGATAGATGGATGGATGAATAAAGAGATGGATGAGTGGATGGGTGGATAGTTGGATAGATCGGTCGATAGATAGATAGATAGATAGATAGATAGATAGATAGATAGATAGATAGATAGATAGATAGATATTACAAACAAATGCATTCGGGTAGATAATGAATAAATAGTTAGATTAATATCATATCATTATACAAACAAACACGCCTAAAGACGGATGAATGCATCGAAAGAAAGATAACAGATAGACAGAGGTAGGTAGACAGGTAAAGAAAAAAGAAAAAAAATACAGGTTCTAATTGGAATACTGAAGGTGAATTGTAGATAGAAGTAACAGCTAATTTACATGTAAAATCTTGGTGCGTAATTAATTCTAAGTCGACACAATGAAGACTGGGACAGACAACCAAGTCCGATAACTCGCTTCAGCACCAATTCAGCTTGACGCGTGTTGCGTCCCCTTAAAACCCATTGTGCAAGAACTAATAGCTTTAATTCAGCTGATAAATGGGGTTGTAATCGAATTGCAGTGTCTTGCTCTCTTTGACTTTTTCTACTTCTAGTTCTTCCTACTTTTTTAACCTCTCCTTGCCATCTAATTTTTCTTTTCTTGCTCCTGTGCTAGTTATTTTGTGCTCCTTTGTTACCGCAAGTGTCTACAGGGTAAATGAAATAAGGTTGACGGGAAACAATGCTCGAAATTAACGAGATATAGTGCTTGACAAAGGAGCTAAAACATCTAATACAAAATTCTTAAAACCGTTTAAAGAGAGCGCTGAAAACTCCTTTAAACACAATGTAGGTTGTATGTATCATTACCAGCCGCGTAGCTCTCAAGACAAGTTATTGAATATAGCGCGGTAAAAACAGCGGGCGTGGGGGTGGGGGGGGGGGGGGGGTAAGCGGGCTAACTTGAATATTGTCTTACCCAGTCTCAGTATTCTTACACAAAAATAATCAACCGTGGCACTGTTGTCTTTATAAGAAACACCGTACAGAAGAGCAGCTACTCTATTGCTTTGATGTCGTCTTTCAGTTCTCTGCCTGTTGCTTGTTTATATTGTTCAGCAATTTGCGACCTTTTTTTCAAGTCAATTAACTCTTTCTTGTCTACTAAATTACCTAACCACTAAAATAACTTGCAACAGAAAAACACTGATAATAGCACATTGCTCTTGAATAATGAATAACTGCTGATTGCTATAATTGAGTGAAATTGATATATCGTTTACAGAAATAATAGATTATTTAATTGGCCGCGCAAATATGTATCAATGAGTTCTGTTTAAAACAATACATGAAGAAGAAAAACCCCTCAGTGGACTTGTTCAGGTAATTATGCCACTCAATCTATCTGCCACCACATGGGCAGGTCATTCAACTTGATCCTCTCCCTCTCCCCTTTCCCTCATTCCCTCCTTTAACTTCCCTGCGCCCAGCTTTCCTACTACTTACAGCATGATCGAATTATAACCAGCGCGTTTCTGATACTGTATTGTTAATGAGACCGAATCGATATGAGAATATGAGAGTGTTCAGAAAGATTGTACGACTAGAATATATAGGGGGCCTAAACATCTCTGACGTCATCTCACTACTTTACCCACCTTCTTCTTCTTCTTCTTCTTCTTCTTCTTCTTCTTCTTCTTCTTCTTCTTCTTCTTCTTCTTCTTCTTCTTCTTCTTCCTCTTCTTCTTCTTCTTCTTCTCTCTATCTATCTCTTTCTCTCTTTTCTCCCTCTTCTCTCTCTCTCTCTCCCTTTTACCTTCTCTCTCTCTCTCTCTCTCTCTCTCTCTCTCTCTCTCTCTCTCTCTCTCTCTATCTCTCTCTCACACACACACACTCACTCACTCACTTTCTCCCTTTCTCTGTCCCATTCCCTTGTGCATAATATGTTCATTATCCGAATTCATATCTACCTGCATTCGTGAATAGGTTTGAACCAGTTAATCGAGAAAAATAAATTCAAGTTTTTGTAAATTACATCTTAGAACTCACGTTTTCAGTGGATATGGGATGTGGATGGGGTGAAAGAAAAAAAAAAGGGGGGGTGTGGATGGAAATAAGGGGCAATAAAGCCAGAAAAGAGAGGCAAAAGCATATTCGGAAAATTCAAAAATTATGATTGGTAAAGTAGCGGTAACTAAAAAAATAAGAATCCCCAAAAACTTTGAAGTTCAAAACATTTTTTATAATTTCTCTACGGCTCACTAGGATACACCCCATTGTGAAATTAAGGAGGTAGTTAGCAGCAATTATTTCGTTCGATATAACACTTATAAGCTACTTGATTCACGGATGAAAGCATGCATGAACACTGCATAATGGTTTATTATAAAGGCACAAATAGGATATCATTACAACAATCACGAAATGAATAAAAAAAATGATAATAATCGTTTTAACGCGCGTAGTTCACCCGGTGCAAAAGCATGCTTGTAGTTAAGAGGTAAGAAGTGAAAGGAAGGGAATTGGGACTGGGAAAGGGGGCGGGGGGGGGGATAATAAGGCAAATGAAATCTATTTCCCTCCACACACAAACTTCCAACAGTCTACGACAATCAAAAGGAAAAGAAAGGTTAATGAAGATGATCATTAGCAACAGGTCAACTACATCCTCCACCGGAGCAACGCTTACTCAATATGTGCGCTCTAACACGCACACAGACATAATACAGAGTCAAATACTATAGCGCACTACGATATAATATATTAGATCATGTCAATATATCATATATATAAATATATATA
>JAUEKY010083286.1:0-17076 GCA_031833965.1 Scyllaea pelagica
CAGTCATATTATACTGACACCAGGCCAACCAGTCTTAGCACTGTTCCCACAATGCCGAACGCCAGGCGAGCAGCTGCTAAATGCTAAAAAAAACGATTTTTTTGTTTAAAGATCACATCTCATTATAGTTGACATTTATATTGTAATCACATTAAAACACCTTACATCTTAATGTAACTACAGTGAGGAAAATTAATTCTGTAGTAGAAGTAGTAGCAGCAGTAGTAGTAGTAGAAGTAGCAGCAGCAGTAGTAGTAGTAGTAGTAGTGGAAGTAGCAGCAGCAGCAGCAGTAGTAGTAGTAGAAGTAGCAGCAGCAGTAGTAGAAGTAGCAGCAGCAGCAGCAGCAGTAGTAGTAGCAGTAATAGTAGTAGTAGTAGTAGTAATAGTAGTAGTAGTAGTAGTAGTAGCAGCACCGGCAGCAGCAACAGTAGTTCTTTTTGTTGTTGACATTATTTTTGTTATTGTTGTTGCTGTTGTTGTTGTTTAATTGGCTTTTAGTGGTGGTTGTTGATGGTGGTGGTAGTGATAATGCTATGGCAGTGGTAGTGGTTGAGGTGGACATGTTACTGTCTGTTGTGCAGCTTTTGGTAGTAACTGTTAAAAGACTGAATGTTTGCTTATTTAGAAATTGTTTTATCAATAGGATTATTCGTCTTACAGATCTTGATTATATCAGGATACATATTATATGTGCCCTACACTGTAATGGTAAAAGGGTACTGGATAATGAAATGATGACGTGTTATGCCCCCATCTTCATCATTTTTATAGCGACCTGCTCATTAATAAGAAAGCAACAAAAGGTCACCATTATCACTTCTACCACTGCCATTTTGTCACCTGCGCCATGATGATAATGGCAACCAGCATTCACAATACCCACTTCAAACACTACACAATTCAAACATCACCATAATGATAAGCACCACCATCAATAATACTACATGAATATTTTGAAAAAAAAAAAAAATAGCAGCACCATCACCATCGTCCCAACACCATGGTCTCCACCTGACATATTATTATTATTATTATCATTATTATTATTATTATTATCATTATCATTAATATTATTATAATTATTATCATTATTATTATTATTATTATTGTCATTTTTGCTCAATTTAAGAAGATGGTTAAAAATAGTAATTGAAAAAACAAAAAAAATATTTTTTCACATGTTCAACTTAATTTTCAACAATCTAAGAAAATGGTTAAAAATAGTAATTGAAAAAAAATTTTTTTAATTTTTTTCCCATGTTCAACTTAATCTTCCAAAAAAAGCTACATCAGGACCGAACCATTTTTTTTCCTAATACTTATAAGACGTGAGAACAAATTCAGTGATACATTGAGATATTTTGATTTAATTCAATTGCAAAATATGACATGAACATATATAAGTTAAATTTCATCTCTCACACTCACACTACACTGAACTGAAATCAACAATGGCACCTTATGGTAAGAAACATTTCAAATACCTTCTGAAAAACATGCACATAATGACTTATCACTGGGATCCATAATGATGAATGAATTCACATGCAATACTGAATAAAAAAGGCAGTCACACCATTGTTTAGGACAATCTGAGCTAAAATGAAAATATCTCACTCTTTACCCATCTTTAAGATTAAAGCATATATACACTTCCACTACCAATTCAATCAACATTGAGAATCATGGGTTATAAATAAGTGGGCCGGCCTAAAACATTTCATCGTGCAACGCTTCAGCTTTTCCTTTCAAAACCCTGAGCTCGTCTTGTATTTTATCAGTGAAGTGCTTTCTCATCTCTCTCTGTCAAGAAAATCATAAAAAACAAAATAAATGATAAAGCAAGTAATAAAGGGAAGAAAAAAAGGTTGTGTGTGTGTGGGGGGATATCAACTAATCAACCAGAAATGAAATTCTTAAGAAGAGCATGTGCAGCTTTGAGGTCTAGTTACAGTTACAGTTTCTTGGACTTGTGATCGTGAGGTCGCCAGTTTGATACAATGATACACATCTTTGACAGCGCAAAGTTGGGTCCTTGAAAAAGGCTCTTTACTCATATTTTCCCACTCCACTCAGGTGTAAATGAGTACCTGGCTGTTTACAGCGTTATCTCCGTCCGGAAAAAATGTACTAGCGCCTAGCCGGCAGCATGTCTCGTCCTATTTGTTTCCGGTTACTGTTGTCTTGGGAGTCCTTGTAAAGTGCTTTGAACACGTGTGGTGGATAATGTGCTATGTTCAAGTTCATGTTTTTTGTTTTTTTTATCCAGATTCAAAGCAATGTTATTAGTGGAAGATTTATATAATCACAGACTTTTTAACCAGCACTTTCTGGCTATTTCTATTTCTATTACTGAAAGCATGGTCCCTGTGGGAGCCAAAAAGGCAAATCAATAGAGAAATCAAGCGCAACATGATATATGATATATATCGATCATATAGTAATTTATTTTCAAAATTTCAAATTACAGTCAATGTCTTTTTTTATATACATCTATATTAAGGCTTAAAGCAACATCTTAAAGATCATACGACAGGCAGAGCACTAAAGAAAAATTCATGTGCTGACACACCAAAACAAAGAAAACAGCTCACTCAAACATCTCAGCCACTCTCATTACACTGACATCGGGCCAACCAGCCTTTGCGCTATTCCCATCATGCTGAGTGCCAGGCAGGACAGCTGCTAAACTGCCGATTTTTACACCTTTGGTATACCATGACCAAGGACCAGATGCATGACCTGCCACCGATTCCAAAGCAGGCACTTGAATACTTGAGCCAATAGTGCTGGTTACTGGATCCTCACTATGTATCCAGAAGAGTTATCAGTTTCCCCTCTTTGTATCTTAGACTGAAGGAACCTAAACTAAAACTAACAAAAAAAATGGAAAGCATTTATATAGCGCGATATCCACTAAACATGCTCAAAGTGCTTTACAAGGGGTGTCCCCAACCAATAGCAACATGAAACAAATAGGACAAGACAAGCAGCCTGCTAGGTGCTAGTACATTTTATTTCGGACAGGGACAACGCTGTTAACAGTCAGGTACTCATTTACACCTGAATGGAGTGGGAAAATGTGAGTAAAGAGCCTTTTCCAAGGACTCAACTTTGCGCCGTCACTGACAATTGAATCGAACCCCCGATTTCACGATCACAAGCCCAAAGAGTCTACCACTAGAACACAAAGCTGCACTGGCAACATGGCCCTATGGCAACAAATGGAGCAGCAAAGATAATGGTGTGGCTGTGCACAGCGGGTCCCCTTTGCAACTTCTCTTCCCATGGACAGGGTGGAATGAAATGAATACAGAGCTCTGTGGGTATTACAACCCCAAAGACCCTGATAATTGTGTTTGCTTGAAAATTCACATCTCAGGCCTTGCATTGCACCACTCAAACCAATTGACACCACAGAACAGATTTCCATGTGATGCCTTTGTAATACTTTTAGAGGTACATACATATTATGTGATTCTACCCATGTTCTGCTTTTTGTGTATTTCACTTTAAAGTTTTTCACACTTTTTTTCTATTTCTTTGATGATGGCATTCAAATTCCTTGCCTTGCAAAATGCCACTGAGTATGTCTATATGTTGGTTTGGGTGATAAATAAGTTAATTATCATTACAGAACACACCGGCTTTAGTTACTACACAACATGCTTATGATTATTATCAATCAACACAATACGATGCCATATTAATTTCCACTTCAACCCGTCTCGCGTATGATACTGAACCGAATTGATTACAAAATTACAGTATGTTTAGTTAGTCAAGACCGTGACCGGAGGAGATTGGCAGAGGGTAAAGCATACTTGAAACTCGTTCAAGATGTAGTGGGCGGAAGTCAGGGTGTGAATGACACACAGTCAGCCAGTGTACTATTTGTGCAATCATTGATCCCATTCTTAACCCCCCCCCCCCCTCCCCACACACACACCCCTTTTCCAAATTCTCTCGTACCTGTCTTCATCACCCTATTTCTGCCGGCTCACAGCTGCCATGCCTCTTTTGTTATGAAACATAGGGTGCAACAACTCTCAGAATTGGCTAATGCCAAGTAATAAAGCGTGCTTGAAGCCAAAGCCACCATGCTTAAAGATGTACAGTTCATATAGAAAAAATTTGGTAAGAGCAACACAGCATGCTTGAATCCAAAGCGCACTTGATGACGGTGTGCTTGAAGCTAGCGTGTACTGTATCATCATCATTACATGCTATTGTGTTACCAGAGACAGGAAAGTACATCAACATAAAACCAGAATATGTCAACTTACAGGAGTCTTTCTGGACATTTTCAGCTTTTTCACTTCCTCTGTAAAATCAATAGGCTGTCCTATAAGGACTGTGACTTTCTGCCAAAAGAAAAAGGAATATGATATCAAATAAAAGGCATATATTACACACGAGCTGACAGGAAGCAACTAGTAAATATTTTTATGATTTGTGAAGAAGTTTGATTGGCTGGGAAAATTACTCTCAGTCAAGAATTTTTTTATAATCTCTTTTGAGATTGGCTTATGATATAATGATATCCGTCCCCTTTCAATACTATCAACTTGTTAGCATAGCTCTGAATAACATCCCTCTAGTGTCATCACCTAGCCAATGTGACCAGCCCCAATGGCTCAAGTGGTTGAGCAGCTGCCTGGGGAGCCAGTGGGTCATGGGATCAATCCCCTGCCAATTCATTTGCATACCAATGACTAGGACCTGAAAATTGTTTTTTTAACCCATTAAACCCTACTTAAACCAAAAGCGCCTGCTAAAAAACCACTGTCAAAGATCCTATTTCGACTGAAAGTGAAAGTGCCTGTATACCACTAGTGCCAAGAATCACTTCACTGAGACCGGAAATGGCGGCTAAATAACAAATTAACGTATTCACCCGACAGCCGACATTCGAAGCTTTATTCTAGTTTTTATTTCATCGAAATTGGACTGCTGGCATCTGGAATAAGGCCTTTTATTAAAGCAACACTTGCGATTGCATTCCTTGAACCGAGTATTCAAGATCTAGAAAGCGTTGATTCAGAAAGAAATGAATCAGACATCGAAATTGATGAATACAATGCTATTTTGTCATTTATCTATGCAAAGGAATTAGCTTTACAAATTACCACAGCAGTTAATAGCACTTAGCAGCACTTTGGAGAATAGAGGTTGTTTGGAAGAAAAGAAAGGGGGGAGGGGGAGGGGGGGGAAGCCGCTGTTTTGCTTGCATTTTATGATTTTTTATTGGTGAAAAAACATGGTATCAACTAAATGATACATGTAGATTAAAATTCAATCTTTGAGCTACACAATATACACAAACTTTGTACAATTACAAGGTTTTTTTTTCTTTATCTAATATTATCTTGAAAATGTCCACTCTAAAGTCTTATGGCGTTTTGCCCCTTTGCTTAAGAGTAGGGACTAAATTTTCTGTCTAAGCCCTTAGGGTGTAATCGGCTAAAGCAAATGTCCTGCCTGACATTTGACATTATGGAAAGAGTGCTGAGACTGATTGTCCCTGTGTCAATACAATGTGACTGGGTGAAAATATTTGTGTTAAGTCCTCCGTTTCTCTGTGTAGCAAAAAGTTAACATTAACATGCCCAGAGAGCTTTGCCAGTGATATGGAGGAACTATCAAGCATCAAAACAGGGTGTTTGTGGAACCCCATTCCACGCAAACTTAAATGATATCCTGAACACGACTAAGATTACAGGGATGTAAATGTAAGATGAAAAGAAACATAGGAAAGTATCTCCATTTCAACTCCCCCCCCCCTCCCTTGCAGTTCGATATAACTACAATGTACCAAACCCATAAATCATGCATTGGCCAATTACGTACAACTAGTACAACGTAGAGTATAATCATATTCTATGTAAACATATCTTAAAACTAGACAGGACACAGATCAAGAGCACAGTACGATAATATGCATTTATCCATCATCAACCCTGTCATAATATGAAGAAATAAAAAGTTATCCAGAACAAGGAGAAGAACTAATGATTGAAATGTATAAGGAAGTGGAGGAGGAGGAGAGAGTAATGGGTATGAATGAAAAAACAGGGGACGGGGGCGTAGGGGAATGATTTGTGATGATTGTGCGAAGAAAAGCTGCACAAAGACAAGGAACAATAACCATCTGGTCTCGGTCTTGCAATGAATTTGCAACACTTACTACTCAACTGTCGTTTCATGACTACACAGCAGAGAGAATTAGGCAGCAGTCTCACATAAGACACTCTTGCAGTGGCCAGCTAACTCTACGCGGGCGGCGCACAGCTGATGGACCAGGTGAAACACGTATGTGTTCTCGCTGCCATTTGTGTCTTTACTCAGTGCGTGTGTGTCCAGTGTGAACGTATCCAAACAGTTCCTATTTTTTTTGTTAGAAAATTTTGTGTGCACATAAAGGAAATGAAAAGTATCCTAACACAAAAATAGGAACGCTAACATGTGTCCACACACGCCGGTACCATTGGAAAATTAGGAAATAAGAAACACATCCTAATACAGACTTGTCGGAACACACACGTTCACTTGCAGCAGCAGACAGTGGGGTAATGACAAGGGTGGGGTGGTTGTATTTGTAGGTGAGCGTTCCAGGAATTGTTTTAATACCTTTAGCATTAATAGATACTGCAAGAGTATAACTCGGAATGGGAGGGTGTACCTGTCTTGTGTAGAACTCGTAAAATGTTTATTCAAAAAAGGAGAGACAGACAATCAGACTAGATGAATTGTGGCTAAGGTGGGGCACAATCTCAAATTATTGAGAGTTAACAATAGATTAGGAAATCCTATTAAATCGGAAACATTTACATCCCTGGGATTATCTGATGCACATGTACAAAGAAACGTAGGATATACAAACCTTTCCAACGAGAGGGATGTATGGTCTTTTATTAGGCAGCACACTATCCATCCCTGAAATAGAACACAATACAAAGAGGGAATCATTACAATAGGGGTCAAAGAAGTGCACATTCCAGAAAAACTATCCATCCCTGTAAAAGAACACAATACAAAGAGGGAATCATTACAATAGGGGTCAAAGAAGTGTACATTCCAGAAAAACACAAACAAACATCCATCATACCTCTCAAAAGCTATCCTAACTACATATACCACATAGGGAAAACTTGAAATAGGAATAAGCAGTGTTTAAGACAATTAATTCCTTATTCTAGATTTCTCTTTTCTCAAGAAAACAAAAAGCAATAAGTAGATTCCTGATTCTAATACTTGTTTTATAAGTCATTGTGGTGGTTTCCCTAATCCATGTGGTCAATAAATGGCGTGTGAGCTCTCAATAATCATTCCTTTTTTTCCTTTTAAATTGCAAGATTTTAACAGATTTTTGGGGTGGATTTTTTGTTTGGTTAGTTAGCTAGCTTGTTATTTTTAACATAAAAAATATAATGCGCCTGGCAGTAGAGCTTTAATCATAACTAGGACTTTTTATGTTTGGTTAAAACCAAGGTCATAGGAGAGGTGCAGAAGATTAAAGCTGTGATTTACTAACTCTTCAACATGTCAATGCCTTTAATCAAGTGCATGTGCTTGTGTTGATGGAAGATTTATCTTCCAGCTCTCTTGCTATTCCTAGTGTAGGAAATTTGGAGTACAATTAGCCTGCTGTATAAACTATATAGACAACATATAAAGTTAAACAGAAAGCTAGCCATATCTCCTCATTCTATAATTTTCGTTATTCAAACTCTAACTGTCATTTAATAAATGATTCTCTGTACAACAGGGATACTCTACAACAGGGATACTCTTAATCTTTAAAAAAATTGAGAGACCATATTTCCTTATTTTACTTTAATCACTTCATTCAATAAAATCAATCTGGAAGCAAACAGCAATATGGATAGAAAGCCGCCTTTTCATGTGCTTGTTTGCTAATAATTTCTGAAATTTTAGTTTTCAGAAGAATAACTTAATGACCTACAAAAGTAATTTAAACTGTCATGATCTAGTCAATAACAGTTGAAAATAACATCCAGGCTTATCAATATCTTGTTTGTTTGTTTTTTCAGAATTTATTAACAAATGAATTACAAACACACAAGATGAAACTATAGCTTATCCCTATCATGGAATCAATATCTACATCAGTAATCTTCATTTAAAAAAGAGGAACAAAAAACAAAACAAGCACAACTAGCCTTAACACCACAAGAAGAAAAAAAAACCCAAAAACAAACATCACTAGCCTCAACATCGCAAAAACAAAAAAACAACACAAGCACAACTAGCTTTATCATCACAAGAACAGAAAACAAAGCAAGTACCACTGGCTTTAATATCATCAGGAACAAAAAACAAAACAATCTCAACCAGCTTTAACATTACAAGAGCAAAAAAACCCTAAAATGGAATAGATATCTACATCAGTTGGTCTTCATGAAAAAAAAAGGAAAAACAAAACAAAAACAAGACAATAACAATAATCTTTACATACCGAAGGACAAAAAAACAAAACAAATACAAAAAAGCACTATATTTATCACCAAAAGAGAGATGAATTTCTATTTAGTTCAGCATAAAAACACCTACCAACATGCCATATAGGCAGGACAAGAGGCGTGATCTTGCAGTCTGATATAACTCGTCCTACACCCCATTTCAACCGCATGAATTCGTTCGTCACATTGATCTTTCCTGTAAATGAAAACACAAAAGCTACCTTAAACAAAGTCAAGCATTTGATGCTTTATTCTACTTTTACTGGAATGCACATCAAATAACATTAGAAAAACATGACCCCATATTCTAGAAAAAAGGAGGGGAGTTAACTTAAATATGTTAATCCTACAACTACAAGCTTTGCAGAAATAGGTCTTATCGCCTCAAGTGTCCAGGTCAGCCTTGTCAGACCCCTATCACTTGTAGTAGTGGCTTCCATAACAGGATTTATACTATATTTCAGTACCACCTTTTATTTTCAGATTACTTTAAATCTTTGAAGCCTATAAATAATTGCAAAATTTGAAATAAGGAGGTCTTCACAATAACACATGAGTCAGTGCTAAGAAAGGACAAAAGATTGTTACGTGACAGAGACAACCCAGCTGCATGCATGTTCTAGGGGTACAAGACCCAAAGTACAATGATTGTTTATTTGCTACATATTTATTAAGAAAATGCCTACATCTCAAGCCTCTAGACTTCAAAAGCAAACGTAGTGTCTGATCCCATTACATACTACTTGATCATATAAGTAGATAAGAGTCTACTAACCCTCAGGAAAAATAAAACACCAGTTGCCTAGATCGAGCTCTTCAATCATAAAGTCCATTCCTTTTTGATAGACACCGTCGCCTCTAACAACAGGAAATATTTTACCCAAAGAGAAGAACTTGGACCAAAAATAGTTTTTCCCAAAGGCAACATCTTCAGCTGCAGACGTCCAAACAAAGGAGTTCCAGTTCATGGCTTGTTGAAAGTGCATCAATTTTCCTGAGGTGAGAGAGAAAAAAAAACGTTATGGTTTAAGGCCTGCTTCTACACAGTATAGGTCACATCTCCGGCGGAGCACTCTTGACATGCTAACGTGCTGCCACACAGAGATAAACGGAGTACTCGTACAAAAATCTCACCCAGTCACATTATACTGACACCGGGCCAACCAGTCTTAGCACTGTTCCCATAATGCTGAGTGCCAGGCGGGCAGCTGCTAAAAAAACGAGTTTTACAACTTAGGTATGTCGCGGTGTGGGAATCAATGCCGCCACCTCCCGATTACGAGGCGGACGCTCAACAAAGTGCGCCAACGAAGCCAGTGGTGGGAGAGAAGTAAATGGATAAACTGTGTTACCAACATCTTGTTTTCTTTTTTTGTTTTCTTGTACTGAAAAGCAATCACTATTGTAAACCGACTCAGTAAACTAAAAGCTTGAGAAAATTTGATGCCACTTACTATAACTATCTCAACAAACTATGAACTTCCTTTAAACAAAGCGTGTTAGTAAAACCCTAATTGATCCTTATGCAATATTTGGGCTTTTGTACCTTCTAAAGTAAGTATCTGGACCATATCTCTGGTATGAATTACTTTTGTATCTTTTTTAAGCCAATCACGCCTACTATTGTCATTTAAGCATCAAAGTTGAAATACCTAGATCACCAGTCACCACCTCTTTACAGCCCGGTCACCTCCGTTATCGCATCTTTCCACTTCCATTAAACAGTGGAAATCTTGTTTGACATTGAACAAATATGATACTTTCTGCAAGTATAGATGTGAAGCTTTCTGACAATACTTTTACTTTCAATTTAGCGCTAAAAATCATTGCACAATGATTGTTTAAAGATTACAGACAATTTCGGCATTTCTCACCTCTGCATTTTGACCACGTAGATTAGGCAACTTGTTGGGTTGTTTGCACAAAGTAGAAGGAAATTTTTATGCTATCCGTTTACACAAATCGGAATATAAACACAGAGATGTTAAAATGTTGCAGACCTCTAAATTTCTCATTTGCTCTAACATTTCATAATCTAGATCTGCCAAAACATCATCCTTCGCTGGATCACATTGATTGACAGAACTTTTTTAATGCACTCACTCAGATCTTTCACCCATGAACTTCAGATATTGCAGGAGTTTTTGAAGAGCATCCCTTGTTAAATTGTATGCAGTAGAATAACTAACAAAAAAAGACCTAGTCCTGTTCCTTGCAGTTATGCCCCCCCGGAGTCAGGCGCTGACATGGCCTAAATTGCACCTATAGTGTTGTAAAACCTTCAAGAAACAAATGAGAAACAGCCCCCAGGAGTCTTGATCCTTTTCTTAGGAAGAAAAACTTATTAATTGAGGAACTACTTAGAGGTGGGATTGGGTAAATCAATTCTACAATCTCATTTTCTCCCTTGAGAATGTACAGAACCTCAGTTGTTAGAACTCCTCCAGAGCAACCAAACTCTCTAGGATGAAGTCATTCTCTTCCATCATTACTATATCATGTGCCTTGAAGTTTGAAGGAAAGACCCAAATATGATCAGGTAGTTGATTGATTGAGAGAATAAGCATAAGAATCCACAAACAAATTAAGATTAAGCAAGCCATACATGTTATGATGAAATACATTTCAATGTGGTGTACAACAAAATACCGTACCCATCATAAGTGGGTCATCGATACAACAAGAGTGGTTGCAGACTGTTAGAAGCCCTCGGCCCGCAGGACGCTTCTCTGTCATTTCATGGAATGTATCCTTGTTGTAGACTTTAATTTTGTTCAAACATTCTGGAAATTCAGTGATAAAGAAATGCATGACACAAAATACATAGATTCCATTAAAAAAGCGAGTTTTTGCATTACAGTGCGATATCTGCTGATTGTGTTCAGGGCATTTCACAGCTTTTAACATGTGATATCTGCTGATTGTGTTCAGAGCATTTCACAGCTTTTAACATTTGGTATCTGCTGATTGTGTTCAGAACATTTCACAGCTTTTAACATTTGATATCTGCTGATTGTGTTCAGAGCATTTCACAGCTTTTAACATTTGATATCTGCTGATTGTGTTCAGAACATTTCACAGCTTTTAACGTTTGATATCTGCTGATTGTGTTCAGAGCATTTCACAGCTTTTAACATGTGATATCTATATGCTGATTGTGTTCAGAGCATTTCACAGTTTTTATAGTGTGATATCTGCTAATTTTTTTCAGAGCATTTTACAAGTGACCCCAGCCCAGCCAGCTACACTCAAAAAGTAAATTGAAACATGTAGCTTATTAGGTGCTGGTAAATTCTATATCTGACAATGACAATGCTGGGAACCAATAGGTACTCGTTAACATTCAAGTGGAGTGGGATAAATGTGAGTAAAGAGGCTGTTCCAATGACTCAATTCCAGCAGTCATGGACAGATATCATGTCCGCAACCACACAGTTGCAAATTGTAGAGTCTACCCAAAGACAGAGCCTTATTTAATGAGACATAAGATGCAGGAGAATAAAATCTTACAATAAGATGAACACACAATTGAACAAGTTGATATTAATCAAAGCAGATCATCATATTGATAATTCATCTTACGAACAAATACAATTCTCATGTCAATGAGTGATAGCCTTGGAACCTAATGTTTCTGAAATAAAACAAAATGAAGCTCCAATTGATGTGATAAATATTTTAATGAGAGTTCCTCATTTAAAAGGGAAAAGGTGAAATAAAAATAAAAAAATGGCACTAGAAAGTAATTTGAAACAATAGGGTCATTCTCCATAGATTGAAGGGCTTGACAACATGATTATATACTTGAAAAATAAAACATAAAAAGTTGATGATTTAAAATTCATTGAAAACATATTCATGGGCATAATAAATGATACATACGTATCCAAAATTTACTGGTCAAGTAGACACTGGTAATCACCATTCGAGATAGTATCGCCCAGCCCCAGGTCATTTTTCCTCTGGGGGGAATCAACCACTGGCCTTCCTTCAAGGGCATTTTGTTACAAGGCAAAATTCTTGGTGCTAGAGTGTTGACTTTGTTTTCAGCTGTTCACAATAAGGTTTCACAGGCTTCTTCAGCAACATAAATGGTTCTGTAAAAAAAAAAATTTGTGGTAATTTTGGTGATTGATCATAGAAAATAAAATAGGTTTGAGTACTGGTGCTCTAATGTATTTGATGTGCTGATACTGACTTCAGAGTCAATCTGGATTATCATAAGCATCAAGTGTTACACAATATAATCCTAATGACTATCTTCCTTTCACCCATCCCCCTCTAAACAGTTCTATCATAATGCCATAGTTGGTTTTGGTATTATACAGGTAGGGGAGGATGAACTGTACTTACTAAAAAGGCCAATCAACAGCAAAGAAGTACATATTGGTATCAACATCATTGTATCATCCAGTACCCATTTACCATTACAATGAAAGCCGACTCTTCTTGAGATAGAATTTTACTAGATCATGTCATTAATCTCAGTACCTGACCTGGCATCAACATATAACACATTATAACCCAGTTGATCCGAAAATCCCCAATTCAACAAAGATAACGTTAATCTGATACGCAAATACATCTCCATTTTTTTGTATTGATTTACAGGAGTTTAATCTGAAATATTGCAATAGGGTAATCCAAAAACAATCCTTAATTTGAAATAATTTCTTGTCCCGAGCTACAGATTTTTTTCAGAAGGAATTGTCGTGGTGTTTTTCACTTTATTCAAAACAATTCAGTCGGAGTCGACAGACAACTACATGATAAACACTAACACTTTGATACTGCCCACAATATAATCTACAGCCAATTGCTTACACAGCAAGATAACCCAAAGGCCATGATGAGTCAGGAAACAGCTGAGTATAAAAAGATGACTCAAGGCAACAGCAAAGATGCCTTGTAGAGGTGTCACTTTTTCCCAATCCCTGATGCCACCCATCAACTGCCCTTGTCTTGTTGCTAAGAACCATCCGTAATCAGAAAAAAGCTGTTTAATCTGAACAAAATTGCAGGTAGTTGCGAAGCATAGTTTTGATTTAACTGCATTATAATTGTTTTCATTAGATGGATGTTCACTCCATCCAAATTAGAACTAGAACATGGGAAAAGGGGGGGGGGGGGGGGGAGTGGGTGGTTTGTGACAAAAACAATCTCCACTTATTTGTTCACTCTCTTGGCAGACTAGGGACCACACTCATTTACTGGTGCCCAATGTCCCGTACACAAAATCAAATTAATGAGTTTCGCTCATGCGCCAAATTACAATCCATGTCTATACTTACCTCACATTTGCACCAGTAGACTGTCTATCAATCGGCAATGGAAGGTACGAGGTTGATGAATTCCCTCTAACCCTTGACGCCCTGACAACATAAAAGACATTATAAAATAAATGCGTTTCCACACTCATTAAATTTGCTTCGATCCTCATTCAAAATCAATGGCAAATTTAAAGCTTACTATACAAAGTGTTAGACCCTCAAAAAATGCCTTCAATTTCATAAAAATCCTTTCACGGGCGTCTTCTTATTCAGGCAGTTGTAATATTTGTTGGGCTTCGGCTTTGACATTGAAAACGAAAATAGGAGGTTCCGGTGAGAAATCATGGTGACTTTGTAGACCCTACCTAGACACTTCCTACCAATAGCTTTTCTGCCGGTAGACATATTTTCTTGTCAAGGATTCTCTTATCTAGAAAAACAATTTTGCAAACAGAAAATTCTCAGAAATTCAACCTGGTCACATACTGAAATAGAATATTATGCACTATTTATTATCGAGGAGTTCAAATCAGTTCTCTTCGTTTATTATCGAGGAGTTCAATAATTTATCCACTATTATTTTCCACCAAAGTTTTTAGAATTTACCGGAAGTTGTTGTTGAGGAGCTCCAATGAAAACAAGCCGTTGACAATGGGACTTCAATGTCCTTTCGTCTGTGTTGAAGTACAAGCCTAATTCATTTAGACCTGCTGTTGTGGGCAAATATGGATTACTTGAATTACTTTATATGCCTACCTGGGAATGAGATATCTTAGTGCCAAATTTGGCTTCGAGCTGGTCAGTAATCCATTGATTGTTAGCGTGAACTATTTAGACTAGTCACTTGTAGTCTTATATCACTCATTGTTTCATCCCCACATTAATCAGCAGGTTTGCAGCTACATAGTTCGTTGGTTTTGTGATGGTGGTGGATGTTATTGCTCGGTAACTGATATTTTCATAAATACCAATTTCATTTGCAATGCAACGATCTCATCCTGTTGCCAGGGAAAGGGATTCAAATGTGGAATAAAATGCAGGTCACGATTGATTTGCTGATCAGTAACAATGATCTGATTGGTGGGATGCAGAATCTTTACCAATTACCTGCCACTCTGATTTACAACACACTGCACATTTTGTAAACCAGACGACGACCATGATAACTTAGCTAATGATTAGATATGAGTCAGAGATCAAAAAGTATTTGTTCATTCAGAGCAGCTGCTTATAAAACTTTAGAAGCCCTAATTTAGTTACCAGTGACTTTTTTACCTTAAATATCACACATCTATCAGATCTATGCACATGAAAGATTATTTGTCATCATATGTGAGGTTAAGTCTTGTCTATCATTGAAACTTTGCTTCAATATTTATAACCGAAAACAAATAAAGTTAACCACCTGAACCATTACATATATAGTTACAATTCAACTGACTTACCCTTTGAAGCAGTCATTTTTGAGAGATAGTGACAATAGCATGTTGTGCAGATGAGTGGGTTTGCCCATTGACAAGCATTGCATAGACAATTATTTCTGCAATAGTTAATGTTTGAAGAAACTGATCCAAAACAACAGTGTAGGAAAGCCTTTCCTTGGTAACATCAATTGTCTTCAGGTTCTTCCTTAACAATAAACAGAGTTGTTTATTTATAATGTGCCTGTCTTTGCACCCGGCATTGACTACTGTGAGTGACCAAAAATTCCTTCCTCTCTTTATATTCCCTAATTTTCAGCTGATGGGGATAACTTTCCTGCTTGCCAGGAAAAAAACATTGACAATTTATTCCTCTTTACATGAAGCAATAAAGAGACTCAGGGCAATATATTGATAATGGTACTACTATCTTATCTCTGGGCTCTTTACATCTCTCCTCTAACATCGGATAATGTTCTGTGTGTGTATTGATGTATATTCCTAGACTGAAATTTTCCAAGTGATTTACAACTTGGTCAACTCATTGTGTTCAGCCAGCTTAGGGCAGTCCACTTTAACTCAATCCAACCTAAATAATTTCTAAGTAAGCTGCTCTGTACCCTAAGAAACCATAAAGGCTTTACAAAAATTAGGAGTTGTGGTGGTTAAAATGATATTTAAAGAAAACACAACAAGATGAATAACGGCACTTAATCAAAACCCTGAAATACCTTAGTTAAGTTAATGTATGAAAGATTTGACTGCAATCGAAAGAATTTTACCTATACGTAATTCAACAGTGAAGGATATTTTGTAAGATGGATACTCATAAATGCAAGGGTGTATTGATATCATAAGTCTTGCAATCTAGAACACTATACAGTCATCGATTCATTTACTTTTTAAAATCTCTATTTTAATATTCATGAAAACATGAATATAGCCATAAAGAATGGGTCCCACTGTTTCATGCAAATGACTGAAGAAGGTGTTAATTTTGCCTAAACTTCATGTTCAAAATACAGGTGAATAATGGGTAAAATGTGGGTTATTTTTTATAAATCGTTGTGCAATTATTTGAAGCTCTAAATCCAAACTAAAAACTAAAAGCACTCCTGCCAGAAAATTTCACACCACATATATTTATACTGTTTTCATTTCCTTGCAAACAAAACTTTCTTTCTTAAGAGAAAGTCAAAATAGACTATACCTTATGTTTTATTGTCTCAATCTTCTTCTTCATGTGCCAGGTCTGTTGCAGACATCAGTGGTCATTGCCTACCAATCATTTCTGTTGTCAGTTCTTCTGATGAGTGTGTTGTTGGTGTATTCTTTCATTGTTGTGTATATTATCTATTTAGGCTGTCTGTGTGCTTTGTGCTTTGTCTGTCTCTGCTTTTAGTGCCACAAATCTTTTCACACAGTATTAGTATTAGCTTTTCTATTCCATCAGCTCTGTTGATGTATCCAAAAAGTTGTAGTTGTATTTTTCTCATTGTTTTTGACTAGGGATCTTTTGTGTCCAGTTATTTCCATTACTTCTTCGTTTAACTTCTTTTCAGTCTTGGATATTCTCTTTATTCTTCTGATGAACCACATTTCTGCTGCTTTGAGTCTTCTTTCGTGGTCTTTTGTCAGCGTCCAACATTCACATCGGTACAGAAATTGTCTCAATAGGGACTGAAAGTTTGCAAACTAAACATTTTCCATGAAGGGATAAAACAACTACTTAAACAGGAACCAGAATAACCATTATCATTATGATTTTTCTTTGCTTTCCTCTTCAGAATTGATAATACTAGGCCTACATCTCCAAAAATGCCTGTCATCATCATCATATCTTGTCTCTCCAGAACTTTAACCATGTCTTAGCCTGGTCATTGCAGTGCAGCAGGTCTAGA
>JAUEKY010083398.1:0-10739 GCA_031833965.1 Scyllaea pelagica
ATTATTATTATTATTATTATTATTATTATTATTATTATTATTATTATTATTATTATTATTTTTATTATTATCATTATTTTTATTATTATTATTATTTTTATTATTATTGTTATTATCAATATTATTATTATTATTATTTTTATTATTATTATTATTTTTATTATTATTATTTTTATAATTATTATTATTTTTATTATTATTATTTTTATAATTATTATTATTATTATTACTATTATTATTATCTTTATTATTATTATTATTATTATTATTATTATTATTATTATTAATATTATTATTATCATAATTAAATTATCTCTATTATTGTAGTTATCATTATTATATTATTTAAAACATTATCATCATTATTATCGTTATCATTATTATTAATGTTTTCATTAAAATCATTCATTATCATTCATTCATTATGCAATATGCTTTTACAATTACAGTGTAGGGCCGACTCCCATTGAGACAGAATTTCTCTGGATCAGGCCATTCAGCCAAGCAGGTGATCAGCCCACTGTGACCTTTCGGTGGAAATGGTATGATTTCAATTTTGCCCGGACAGCGGCATTGCGGCCTATTTTTTTAGATTTCCAACTGCCAAGGGTTCTTTGACATGCGCAACGTGCACACAGGACCTCCGAGTTTATCGTTCGTCTCCGATAGGACTAGGCTCTAGATCAAACCTAACGATGTTGTAGGGATCAAGGGAGTGGCATACGGGGCTCCTCTTGGGCCCAAGTGACAAAATCACTATGTGATTTTTGTTCCCAAGTTGGAGTGGAACAAGCTTCGGTTCGTTTCATTGCCCAGAGCCATGACCACTGAGCCACGGTTATAATCATTATTATTATTATTATCATTATTATTATTACCATTATCATTTTCATTATTACATATTCTATTTCTCATTATTATCATTATTATTATTGTTAGTGTTATGATTATTATGATTATTATTATTATTTTTATGATTATTATTGTTATTTTTATTATTATTATTATTATTATTATTATTATTATTATTATTATTACTATTATTACTATAATTATTATTATTATTATTATTATTATTATTATTATTATTATCATTATTATTGTTATTATTATTATTATTATTATTATTATTATCATTTTCATTTTGACGGTATTTTTGTTATTATCATTATCATTAATATTATTGTTATTATTATTATTGTTATTATTATTATTATTATCATTATTATTATTATTATTATTATTATTATTTTATTATCATCATTAGTCTTGTTGATTTTAGTGTTATTCTTATTATTGTTGTTATTTTGGGTAGTTTTGATGTAAGGCAATATAAGGGGGCATTGGAGGGAAGAAAAATGAAAAGAGGGTAGAGGAAACCAGTATGCAAACTAGTGTATACTAATAAGAGACAGCTAATAACTGATGCCAACTATACCAATGCTTTAATCCATTAAAGTGCACATATATCCTTTTTTACCCTTGCCTACTTTTGTAAGCATATCAACTATTTGGCTTTTCACTTTGCAAAGCCGATGGAAGTTTTGAATATATGATGATGAAAAAGATTTAATGATTAACTTTCTTTTGAAGAGGATGCATGACATAATTATTATGGAATCAAGTCAGCGTTGTAAGAAAATGCCTTTCTTTACCAAAAAAAAATGAAAAAAGAATGGATTGATAATTTCTCAAATGCTCTGATTTTTGTTCTTAGGACTGGTTTGCTCCAGCAATTGCCTCCATGGCCAGACTTAATCAAATCCAAACAAATGTATACAACTTGGGATTCCACAACGTTTCAAACCTCAAAGTTCCTCCGAGTATCAAACAGAGACTGAAACAGCCAAGACCTTCCAGCTCTTCATCTCATTGCACTTCTAATTCCTCCGTTGTAAAAGATAGAAATACTTCACAGCCTGCTAAAGAAAGGGAAATTGAAAAGGATGAACTGATTAGCTACACTGATATAAGATCAGCACCACCTTTATCCTCTGCATCATATCAACGTACTGCTTGGTAAGTAACACTACGGGTTTTTTCTTTCAAGTTTTTACTGCCCATAGATAAAAACTAAATTAATCTCATTCATTTCAATTCAATATAATCTTTGCCAAAGAAAAGAGTAGCCATTTTGTTTGACTTACTATTTGTTGATACATGTGTTATATCTGTTGATGCCCATATCTTAACACCAAAAAAGTAATATAGCACTACAGCACTAATGCTTCTATAGTATGTAATTGGGAAATAAAGGTGACTGAGATGAGAACTTGTGCTTTGTTTGAGAAGTGATTGAGTCATAGGAAAAGAAATTGGTAAAATTAATATAAATACAAGCAGGGTTTGGACTGCTGTTCTTGAAAAGGGGCATATTATTACCTATTGACAATTAAAGTAACACACTGACCACTTGAAAATTCAAGAATAGAAATTTTATGATACCATCTGAGACTTTTACCTCAGAATTTTTTATCAAAGTCCTTTGTGAGTTTTCATAATTGGTGTAACATACACTTGCCTTTAGCCGCTAAGCACCGTGTCTGTGTAGATAAGGCTGTAAGCCCAATCTCTGGCTACAAAAAATTTGTTTGACCTCCCTTGATGTACACCTCAATGTGTATTTTCTTTGAGTCGTTCAAGAGTGGGCACAGTGGGCTAATCATCTGCTTAACTTAATCTCTTTGCTCAGATTTTTTCCTGACTTTTGTCAGATTGGGATTGTACTTTTTGACAGATTCTGGTGTCAAACACTATGTCAGGTCACTACACTGCCATTGGGTGCTACAAAGGGGAACTAATAATGAAACAAAACATTATATACACTGCATGTGAATTTTCAAAGCCATCAAGCATGATGCTGATTTTTACACAAATCATTGTTGATCTATTTCAGGGGAAGTAATCATTCAATTCCAGAGTTGATTGCTCAACAAGGGAAAGCAGCTATGAAGCTAAGACCATCAAGTGCAAAAGTTCCAATCTCCTCTAGATTACGACAAAATTCAAGAAACCGGCCACACTCAGCTAAGGAACCACTTCATTCTAATCAAGAGGATAAAGTACAAACATTTGGAGGTAAACCCTTTTTTTTCCTTCTGTTGTATATTGCCTTGCACACTCATAAGAGTAGTCTTGTCCTATTGTTTTTTAATTTGCTTCTTTTTGCATCAAAAACTTCCAGATTTGTCTTTCTGTTGGTAAGACATATCGAGCACTCTACTGTCATATTAGGGGCAAGAGAAATTCAGATCTAGCATTAACCCATCAAGTCTCTTATTGGAATATATACTCTGTAGGACAGTGAATTGAACTTCCTGACCACAAACTACAATGACTGTTGAAAATGAATCAGTGATAAGATTAATAGAACTAACGATGTTACTTTGCTAGACTTGAGTAGCTTGATGCCACCTTTTGTTTTCACAAAATTACCCTCAAGCCTTTTAGTGGCAGCTTAATTTCAATCCGTGGAATGTTAATTTTTTATTTCCATTTATTAAAAAAAATTCTATAGTAGGACTTATGAGTAATTTTTTTTTTTTTCATGATTACCATTATTGTGATTTCAGTATGTGGGCAGAGGAAGAGTGTTTTATCCACAAAACCTCCAATGAGAGGAGGTACACCAATAAGCGGTGGGAGTGTTGCTGGAAAGGATGGCAGCCAAGGGGGAGCATGGGCTGGACCACCTGCTGGTCATGTGATGAAAGCCTCACAATACGAGCATGGTAATATATTGTAGATTACCTCTCAGTCATTGTTTTCATTACTTGCGTCATACTTTGGTGTCAATTTGATATTGTCCGGAAAGCACTGTGATAAAAGTACCTATTAGTCTGTGACGGACGTTGAATGTTTGGGAAGGGCCCTTCACACCTATTTGCCTCTCTCTTAATAGAGGTGGATGTGAAATATAAGGGTGCTAGTGGTTGTAATATTCACACCCATCCACTGGCTTGTAGCTATTATGTGCTTTTAAACAGATATAGGCTTTATCATAGTTTGCTAGAGATGAATGAAAAAAATTACATGCTTTGATACATTTGTTTTTTTTTTTTCTTAACATTGCTCTCAATGGGATATTAGTTCTCAATAGTCCCTTTAGCAAAAGAGATGGTATGAAAAGTTTTGCTTTTATTTTTAAAATTGTAATTCCTGAACCTTTACTACGATACAATCATTTGCATTTCTGAATTTTGCATTCTTTTCCCTGAAGGTTCCTAATGCATCAATAAACTCCAATCTGTCTTTCAAGACTTCTAAACTACAACATGTCTTAACAATTATTCTGGGAAAATGATTTGGTTTTCTTTCTTTTTTCATTCTTTTTTTTTATTTGCTAACAGCTTGAATTTCTATTTTTCCTAGGAATAAACACTTTGAAGCATATTATGCCTCTATAATGTTATCTTGAATTATGATCAATGAATTATTCATGAGAATTGATCAATAAAAAGTTTAGCAAAATAACATGATATTTACATAGGTGCTCATTGTGCTCGAACTTCACTGCAGATGTGGTAAGATTCAAGAAATTTCCATAGCACAATTTTCCTTCTTCGTACACTTCCCCATTATTGCATGATCTCAATTATTCACCAGAAATCACATTCTAATGAATTTTAATTTTAGTCCACTTCCTGATATGAATTGCGTAGGTTTGACTTTTATTTTTCATTCTTGTCACTGTTCAGGGGAAAAGAAATAATAATAGACAAGAAAATCTAGAAAGCTTACTTCCTTTTTACTCCTGACCTTTTTTTTCAGATTTGAGGACAAAATATGCACAACTTATGTTTCATCAAATTTTGAAACACACTTTTTAGCAACGTTTCAAGTTCAGATAAAACTTTTTAAGATCAGCTTTTTCTTTGCTTTAACCTTTACAGCTTTGTTTTAATATAGCATGAAAGCACAACCACATAGAGTACACGTCAGCTTTAAGCACGGTCATCGGGAGGAGGCCTAAGCATGCTTGATGCCAAAGCGTGCTTGAGTTCGAAGTAGACATTATCAAGAGATTTCCAGCATCAAACCTCTTTAATTGTTTCCCTTTGTTTGTTTGTTGTGATTGCAAAACACTCTGATGTCACAACGTTAGTTTTGATAGTTTTTAAATGTTGTGCAAAATAGTTTGTAGGGCAATTAATTGTCAGAAACAAAGTATAATATTGTATTTGATCGAATAAGAAAATGACACATACACGGCAGGTTGCTTTAAACACATTACACACTGCATTACTAGTTACTACACGCCATGCTTACGATTGATCAACACAATACGATGCCACATTAGTATTAGTCTCCACCTTCAACCCATTTCGCACATGATACTAAACAAGGTTAATTACAATTAAAGACTATGACTGAGGGAGGTCGGCAGAAGATAAAGCAACCTTGAAACTTGTTCATGATGTAACGGGCGGAAATCAGGGTGTGAACGACACACAGTTAGCCGGTGTACTATTTGTGCAATCCTTAATCCCCTTCTTAAGCCCCCGCCCCCACCCCTTTTCCTATTTCACTCGTATATATCTTCATCACCCTATTTCTGCCCGCTCACAGCTGCGATGCCGCTTTTGTTTTGAAACAGAGCGGGCAACAACCCTCTGAATTGGCTACTGACAAGTAATAAAGCGTGCTTGAAGCCGAAGTCACCATGCTTAAAGACGCACAGTTTATATAGAAAAAATTCGGTAAGAGCGGCACAGCGTACTTGAGTCCAAAGCGTGCTAGAAGCCGGCGTGTACTGTACCAAATATTTTCAAAGTTCTGTGGAAAAAATTTTGATTATGCAAAATGTAGATATGAAGAAGTATTCATTCATACCAGTCACAAAATAAGAGAGCCCAGAACTAGGTCATTTCTTGTTTTGTTTTTTGTATTTGTTTGTTTTTTGTCTCAAATTTTTTTCTAGGCGACACAAATCTCCTAATAGGAAAGCAGTTAGTAACAAGTAATAATGTGACACATCATTGTCAATTTCAATGCAAACTATTAGGTTGATTACAAACAAAAATGGGAGGTCTCTCTAGATTAAAAATTTCCATACATTCAGTACTAAAAATACTTGATATTTCTACTACACTAGGCCTGAAAGATAACTAATGAGAATTTACTATTTATGTCACTCACAATAGTTTTCTTTCAGGCCTGGCTTGAAAGAAAACTAATGAGAATTTACTAATGAGAATTTACTATATATGTCACTCACAATAGTTTTCTTTCAGGCCTGGTGTGTGAGAAGTACCAAGCGTCCTAAGTATTAATTCACCCACATTTGAATATCTAAATTAAGAATTTCCTATTCATATCATAGATTATTTACTAAAGTTACTTTATTCACAGAATAGTGATATCAATCTTGGCGTCAGTTTTGAGATCAAAGTATATTTTTCATCAGACCAGCAGAATGCATCAGATCTGCAGTCTCCTGTAGTGCCACCATCATCTCCTGAACCAGCAGACATCTTTGATGAAAGTGAAAATATAAGAAGGTGCGCAATCTTTTAGTTTTTTAGACACTTGTTGTTATTCTTTTGTGTAATTATAATTATCATAAACAACTATTTCTAAAGCACCTATATCAATCTTTGATGCTTAGAAAAGCTCAAGATAGAAGTATCTCTGATGTAGCAGACAAAAAAAATCCTCCATGCTAGACTATATTATACTATTCGAGGCTGTACTATGCTATTGCTATACTATAATATGCTATACTTATTTTATACTAAAATGAACTGTACTGTACTATACTATACTATACTATTATATACTCTTTTCTGTGCCATACTTTTTTATTGACCATATAGCATTGCAAAGTTGTGAGAAAGCATACAAATAGACCGAAGGAAAACAATACACAATAGAACAAAACTTATATATGGAATGCAGTAAGTTGCTGTAAAATGTTTATCATCTTTTTTTTTTTTACTAGATAGGTGATTCATGGTCATTGAGTCCAAAAATATTCCTAAAGGGTCAAAGAAAAATAAAATCTGCTCAGGCAAATAATTTCCTAGATTGATCATCAGACCCAAACAACCAGAAAAAGCTCTAAGAATATGTTCTGGCTAGTAATGATGAGCACAATCAAATGTATTAAGAATGATACAGGCAGCTTTAACTATTTGTGTGATTATTTGTCTTAGTGCTCAGACTCCACCTTTGCTGCGCAGGCCGCTACCAGAACCAATCCACTTGTCTCTTCCTTCTATGAATGATTCTGTTGAGGTTACAAGAGAAGATGGTCTTGACAGCAAGGATGATATGGATACAGAAAGGTAACACAATTGGATTTTTTTTTCAGTTTATTGTATATGCATCATAACAATATAATGCTTTAAGGTAACTTAAGATGCTTTTTCAAATTTAATTCAGCATGCCAGTTTTCTTATTACTATGTTTTTTTAAATATTCTCTGTAGGTGAAAAAGGAATTGTACATTAGAAAAAAAAATACTGAGAAGTTTTATTTTTAGATTAAGACAGTAACATTGTTTGAAAATAAATAGATGGCAATCTACTCTTTTGCAGACTCCTAGAGCAAGCTGTAAGTTTTGTAAATCAGCAAAAGACAACAGAAGACAATCTATCGGGAAGAAATGCAACACTTCCCAAAGATATTGATATCATTGAAAATACAAGGCTTGATACTGTTGATGCGAATTGCATTGGAAACAAAGATAGGGACGAACAGCAAAAATCCCATATGAAAGAGACATTCAACAAATATCCAGTTGAGACTTCAGCAAATCACGTAAAAGATTCTGAAAAAGGCCTATCAAGAAGCCAAAAATCAATAAGTAATAACCAGAGTCATCAATTTCTCAGTCCTGAATCTACCAAAAACTGTTTTTCAACTTTAGAAGCGAGTAAAAAATCATCTAAAATGAATACAAAAAACTCCTCCAGTAAGGGTAATGTCAACACAACAGCCACTCATGGTGTTAGGATACGAGAAGACAGAAATATCACTGTTGATATAACTCCTAGAAATGTCGGGAGAAAAGTGGGTGAACCAGTTTCTGTGTTGAGTGATGATTCTAAAAGGTGCTTTGGTGTTCCTCAAAGGAAATCCTATTCAGAGATGTCTACAACAAAAATAGAGAAGGCTCTTGTTTCTATGGTAAATATGGAGTATGATTTGAGCAGCAATCCAGAAGGAAGTCAGAGAAAAATGAAAAGTAGGAAGAAAAAATCAATGGATGAAGTAGAAACTGTAGTATCACAGCTTTCCAAACTGAATGCTTATGATGTCGGAGATGCATTGGGGAATGAGGAGGCATTTATGTCACAGATGCTCCAGAAGTCAGAGGCAGAGAAAAACTATTATGAGATCAGCAGGTCCCAATCACAGCAATCAAATGTGAGTGACAATTCATCAATGAAAGAAGAAACTGTATTCTACAAGACAACAAAGACTCTTGAGTTTGGTGATAATGATTTGCAAGAAATAAGCACAAGGTCAGCAATTAAAGGTTGCACTGTCAGTAAACAAAAGCCACAAGTAAATCACAGACCGCCACAAGTTTCCTCCTCAAGTAAACTTCAACAGGTAATATCATCAGAAATTCTTTTGTATCCTCCATTGCTTATCAACACTGTAAATTTCATTGCGTCACTTAAATATCCATGCTGATATGAAAGACATAAAAGTGTTTATTCAGCTGAGATTGTAAATACATATTCCTTACATCTTGCTAAACAGAAGCACAGCAAATTATTCTTTGCCTTGAATCAACTTTGATAAGGGTGCATGTTTAGGGAAGATATAGATTTCTGAACAAAAATATAATGAAATGTAATAGTTTGTCTTATGTCGCATCCTTATTTTAGATAATATAACCATTTAACATTTGCTTATCATCTTTTGACAATGAATGTTTTTTTAATTATGTAATTCTTTTTACATGTTCTGAAATACCCTAGGAATCCCAATCTTATTTCATTGGATTTTTTACTCCTCTTTCTCAAAGAGCTTACCTTTATTCATACTTTGGAATGAGATATTGTTTGGTTTTTTTTTGGTCTTTTTCATTTCTATTTGTTTCTTGCTTGTTGGTTCCTTTACCAAACCATGTTTTGTGATCCTATTTCTTTAGTTTGATTTGACAAGTGACTCAAAGCTGTCTTTTGATTGGGCAGCATCACAGTACAAGCAAACATGATCTTTGTTATCATTTCAGTAGTATTTCATAGAAGGCCAAAAACAAAAAAAAGACTGTATACCTCGTCAAGTTTTGTTTGTACTGTCATTTGTCTCTTTTCTATATCTTGCCTTATAAGATTGTAGTAGATGATAGAGAAGAATATATTGGGTTGAATGAGACTAATTGCAATTCCCTGTTGAGTTAATTACATTTCAGATGCTTACAGTATCGCTGGCTTTTGACTAAATGTGTTCTTTTGCACTGATATATTGTGGGTGGTTAAAAATCCTGGACTACATGATGGGAGAGTCAAAGGGATGGCGAGGGTTTGTCTCTTTGTGGGTTTTTTTTCTCCATTAGCAGGAATATTGGTCTTCCCATAACTTATTTCTTTGGCTTGAAAAAAATCACTAGTTGAACTCATCTCTGTCATCACTTGTAACCAGAGGTTTTGCCTTATTTTCTCCTTTGATGATTGATTTGACCTCAGCTGCTGGAAGCATGTTAAAACAATCAACAATGATACAAAGATCAAATAAACAGTAATTAAATTTTCAATGAACAATCATACATAGATCAAATAAACAGTAATCAAATTCTCAATGAAGAGATTTTGTACTCAACACAAATACTTGTTAAATTTTAGCTTTTAGCTACTGTTGATTTTGTGGTCATTTTTTTCTGGGTTGTTTGATTATTCTTTTCTTATCAATGATGCAATTTTATCTTTATTCATAATTGTTATTCATGAAAATTGTAAAAATGCTTATGTTTCCCATTTCCTTCTGGTTGAATTTTAGGGGAAAAGGGACCAATGTGAAAACCTCAATGGTAAACCTTTTGAAGAGAAAAAGGAAGACTGGCCAGAAACAACAGGGACCAAAAATGAGGCACAGGCAGAGGTAGAAACATTGGCAAACATGCTCCAAGAGGCAAAATCAATGGCAGAAACCAGTTTGTATAATGCAAAAGTAAGAATTTGTCATCTATCTTGTATGTCATCTTAATGTATTTATAAATTCTATTGCAAACATTTCCATCGCATGGCAGGTGGGGTCACTAAAGGGTGAGAAGAGAGAAGAGCAAGAGGGATTGCAAAAATAGAGGTGCACATAGGAGCATTTGCATTGTTGCAACGAATTTAGGATTGATTAAATTGATGTTAATCTGAATGAATTGTTAAAGACTTTCAGTGATTTACTAAGCAGTTAACGTTTAAAGACAATGCTGTAAGTTTTCAAATTGTATTTCAAATTCTTTTATTTCTTTTTTCTATAGAGGAGCCGGCCGCCTAGTGGGAAGAAAGCAATGGCTCAGAAGCACTCGGTAAGTCGTAATGATTGAAATAAGAGGCAAAAAAAGAAATAAGAAAAAAAGGGGTCCTATCTCTTTTTAATTTCAGATTTGAATCATTAACATGTTTTGCCTTAGAATATGTTAATTGTGAATTTCTTCCCCTGCCCATACCAAGAAATTCAAGAAGGAATCTGGATTAAGGATTGTGAAACTGAAGAGGAGAGAGAGAGAGAGAGAGAGAGAGAGAGAGAGAGAGAGAGAGAGAGAGAGAGAGAGAGAGAGAGAGAGA
>JAUEKY010083508.1:0-10739 GCA_031833965.1 Scyllaea pelagica
ATAATAATAATAATAATAATAATAATAATAATAATAATAATAAAAATAATAATAATAATAATAATAATAATAATAATGATAATAATAACAATAATAATTATCATAATGATAATAGTAATAATAATAATGATGATGATCAAAATAATGATAATAGAAATGATGATATCATTAAATCATAATAATAATAATAATAATAATAATGATAATAATAATGATAATAATAATAATACTAATAATAATGCACTCTGGACATGTTAACGTGCTACCACACAGAGATAAACGGAGAGCTGACACAAATATCTCACCCAGTCACATTATACTGACACTGGGCCAACCAGTCTTAGCACTGTTCCCATAATGCCAAACGCCAGGCGGGCAGCTGCTAAAAACCAATCTTTATGACTTAGGCGTGAGAATCGAACCTGCCACCTACTGGTTACGAGGCGGATGCTCAACCAAATGTGCCAACGAAACTGGTTAATAATAACAATGATGATAACAAAAATAATAATGATAATAATAATAATGGTAAAAATAATAATAATGATAATAATAATAATGATAACAATAATAATGATAATAATAATAATGATAAAAAGGAAAATGATAATAATAATAACAATGTTAATAATTAATAACAATGAAAATAGAGATAAAAATGACAATAACGATTATAATAATGATAATGATAATACTAAAGATTATCAAGATAATGATAATAACCATTATCATATCAATCACAACAATAGAAAAACAATGATAAAAACAGACATTGACATAGCACACCAACAAGACTACCCACCTCAGCAGTGCTTTCATCCTGCAGGTTTCTGTATTTGCTCAAATCGTCTTCCAGACCAACCATGGCCGTCTTCAGCTCTGCAGTGTTGCGTCTGCTCTCCGCTAGCTCTCCCCGTGTGGAGTCTGCTTCCTCCCTCACATCTCCGAGTTCTTGCTGCAGACGGGTGATGTCGGCACTGGACGAGTTCTTGGTTACCTGTAGATCTGACTTCAGCTGTTCCACCAATCGCATATGGTTCTTGGCCTGAGGTAGCGGGAATTTGAAGAAAAAAAACAAAAACAGCCAGCCGAGATAAGATTTTGATTCAATTTACAACTATATATGAATCGAATTTGAAAAATTAAACATTGGTGGAAGAAGACATGTGATTCATCTCAAATTTTGCATATAATATAACAACAAACACATAAGGCCTTTTATCCCTTAGGGAAACTGGGACGAATTATCATAAGTTGAAACAGAAATGTTTGTGTTGTATCTACAGCTACAATACATTTCAGATATTTCTTCACCTTTCACAAAAACAAATTTTCCTTCAAATAGCCATCATGAATTACATTAGATGCATAAAAAGATTGTGGCATGAACTTAGAATTTTACTTTAATATAAAATGAGATTTAACTATCATGTAACATTTTATACAAACAGTACACAGGATAATAAAATCAATAACAAATTTCATTTTAAAGAGATCTTATTGCCAGCAGCTGCATCATTTAGCCTTTATATGAGCTGTCCATAACTCACTCTTAGGTTTATTTCTTTAAAACAATTTTGTTGGAACAAATTGAACCATACAGTCCTCGGGAAAAAACAACAAGATAGGCTTTTGTAAAAAGATAATTAAATTTGTGGAGTGTTTCAGACCTTCAACAGTTTAGGTCTCCTCAGGGGCTAAGGGAGGTAACAGAATTAAGTCTCCAGGTAAGAAACAGGGAAGTCCATGTCTATAGGAAATTCGACAAGCCTACAGAAGCTGGAAACAGACAGAAACCCTAATAAAGGCACTGCCTGATCTAATGTTGAATTCATTTCAAATGAACATTTATTGATCTCTTTTCAAATACCCAATCAATCATGCATTCGACAATCTTATTCTAGAAATGAAAAGAGCAGAGTGACCTCAAACATATAACAACAAAGTGAGACTACAGAAAGTCCCAGACAGCACTCCTATGCTTTGCCTGATTTACGATGAAGCATTCTGTCTCAGTAAAGTGTGTATGCTTACTCCATGTAATAGTCTTATGACTTGCCCTGTGCTGGGTCTTGTGTGAATTCTCTAAACCACCAGCTGCCATTTATTGTGATCACCTTGGTGACAATTTGCTATCCTACACAAGGTTACAACATGTATTGTTACGGGTGAGACTCGGGGGAACATAGCTTGAATTTCCACAGTGTGGCTTCCTTTCATTGGAAAATGCTGGGTCAGTCGGAACATAGAAATACTACAACAAGGTCATACAATAGCAAACGTAGTGCATTAGAACATATGAGTATTCCGCTGAGCAGTAATTTCATGACATTCAAACAATAAAGTATCAAGTCATCATAAAAGGGAAGGGAATGTGAAACAATAACAGGCATTACATAAAAAGACAGGCAAACCCTTCTTCAAAAAAAATCGAAAGCTAAAGAATACCCCCCAAAACCTAATGAAAAAAAGGTGTTGTAAAATTGCACAAAATTAAGAAGACCGGTAAAAGGAAAAGAATAATGTCTGTTTCCTTTCAAAGCTGAAATAGGCTTCTTTCTAAATTGAGTGACCAAATAAAGACCCCAAAAATGCAAAGTAATCAAAATGGCAGGGTAGGGGTTGTTGGCTTGAATTACGATAAAAGATATCCAACCCAAAATATGATTCTGTGAATAAGCTTTGTTGGTGAAGAGCAAAATATAAAACAGCATATTTTAACCTTTAACACCCAAGAAACAGCCTTTGCCCTTAAAAGAAATTGATATTCAGGGAGCAATTTGTTTATTTCTTAAATCAACTGTTTTAGGGTATATAAGCTATAAGCAACTCAAAACAAATTGAGAGTATAGAATAGTTCCTAACAAAAGAAAATCCATCTTTTAAACAAAAGATCTTAATTGGGAAAATCAGGATTTCCAACGATTCAAAAACAAGGCCAAGCTTGTTCTTATAAAACCTGTAAAGAATGCACATTGAAAAGAGCAAGAGAGTTTAGAATAGAAAAGAATCACTCACTTCTTGTTTTATACACAAATACAGTTAGAAAGAGGAGTAAGCATGACATATTAACATTCTTCTTTCTTTTAATCCATGGGATAAAGCTTTAATTTCAACATCTTAAACTAAAGCTCTTATCTAGAAAACCTGCATGTTTTGAATGAAATTTTTGTGCCCGCTTTGATATGAAGAGCAAGTGAGTGCAACTCAGGTGAAAAAACCCAAGCTTAGACATTAACAAAACCAACAAGATGCTAAAAGAAAATTGTCTCAAAGGAATAAAAGATTGAGTTCAAATGAACACAATCTGTGATCTGAACTGGACCCGGACTTGCATGCTTTTTTAGTTAGTCAATCGAAAGGTATTGCAGTTTCATGTGGTGCTTCTTGAAATCACAGACCAAAAAAAAAACCAAAATCACATTCTTCACATTCAAATGATCAGCAACATTCCCACAAAACAGGACACGAAATCTAACCATAACTACTTCATCACATTAAATCATCTAAATTAAAAAAGTGAGAGTAAGAGAAATGATGAATGCTTTCATGAGCGATGGTGAAGACTGAGAAGAGAAAACACATCATGCAAGTCCCAAAAGGTTGACACATACACAAAAAACATAACTTGAGGCTTGAGACAGAGAATAATACTTTGTTTTCTCTTTCTTTGGTTGCTAATCACGACATGTGTTTTTGCTTTTGCGGCTTTCCTGTCCTAACTTAGAAGCCTCCGGAAGAGAGTAGAGAGAAATACATTTCAAACTGTGACTTCATATGAAACCAAAAATTAAAAGAGTTTCATCATGAATATATTAACTTGGAAGCAGAGTTGGCATTTGTGATATTTTTAACATTTTTCTTATTTGTAAATCTTTTTTCCATAAAGTAGCAGGGTGATCATATTCTGAGCCATATGTGCACACGGATGATTTGCTCTTGAACTTTAAAGAACTTTCACTGCAGACAAGGAAATTGATGTAACTTAAGAAAAGCTTCATCCTGTTCAATTGATCAAAAAAAAAGGAAAAAAAAGGAAAGAACGACAAAACAAAAGGACGAAATTATATCATTCTTTGAAGCTTGAGTGAAAAATGAAATATGCAATGCAAATATTTTAAAAAAAATGATCAAAATTTTGAAAAGATTGAGGCATGAATGAATCTGTTGTGTTTTCCATATAAAGTTCTATCAGTCAGGCAATCTAGTACAAAACAGCCTTCACCATCAATTCATTATACCCCCTCCCCCACCCCCCTTCCCCTTCTATTTCTAGAGCCCATGAGGACTACGTACAAAACAAAGCTGTCTGAGAGATATTCACTGTGCAAAGACGAGGCACATGGGACACAGGCGACAAAGTGAAAACGAGGACGCGGCAGATGTGACACAAGACAACAAAGTGAGAACAGGACATGGCAAAACAAAATGAGAAAGCATTCCCCCATCAGCCGTCATGCACCAGAACAGAGTCGGCAGCAGGCAACAAAGTAAGATGCGATATTTACCTGGTCATAAATTGTTTTGAAAACCTCTTTGACTGGTACAGCTGTGTGGAAACTGTCTTACTGAGTAAGAAGTGAAGAACTTTTCTCTTCTTCTTAAAACTCAAAGCCTGATTGCTATTTACCTCATATCATAGTGATCGACACTTTTAGTGTTGGTCAATTTCACGGAATTGAGATAAAATCAAAGCATGAAATACATCTTTACACAGGAACCATTAAAATAAAACAATAAATAAATAAATGAATAAATAAATAAATAAATAAATAAACCAAAAAAGCCCAAAAACTAAACTAAACCTCTTAAGCAGACAGATTCTACCACATTAACTAGTTCTTTGTGTGAATAGGTTTACTTTTCATAGTTTTGATCAGATATAACCAATTTGCTCAACTCTCAGAGGTAATCTCAATGGTACTTTACAATTCTTGATAAGAAATAACCAATTTCTATCAGCATCAAAGACATTTTACATATCGTGATCAGAAATAAACGAATTCCTTGGGTTTTAGAGGCAGCCTGAAGATCCTGTCAGCTTGGTAAGGTTCCACATCAGTCAGGCACAAAAGCACCGAGCAAAGCTGTGATTACATATCTATTGTGTTGTAGTAGTTATACCCCTTTGGATGCTACACGAGAATGCACGTGTGTCTTTTAGTGTAGCAAACATCAGTTTAATGCTTGCTATTTATTCTCCATTCAGAAATACTGTACATATCCAGGGGTAGTGAGACTGAGATGGTTATCATTATCATGCTAAAGAATGAATGCTACTCAATATGCACAAGTCATTGTAAATATGAGTACCACTGAGTACTAACTTGTGAATATATACAGGAATTAAACATTGATTTCACTCTCGTCTGTTTGGCACCAAGCCGTTACTCTCCATTCTATGGCATGACGTCATACTACACAATCTTAGGTGTCATTTCATTATAGTGATATTCCACAATTTGTTTCAACAACACAAGAATTCAGCACCTGTCGTTACTGGTTTGACTATATTTACTCTCTTTTGATAATTCACTAGCATTTCTACCTAGTGTCAGCGGATTCTAGAATTCCAAAATTGAAATCTAGAACCTTGAAAAAATCTAAATCTGAGTGAAAAAAAAAATTAGACATTATCCCCATGCAGTGAAAACAGACAGATAAGGAAAAGATTGTCAATAGTTTTGTATCATATTTATTGCAAATATCTTGAATAAAGAATCGGTATGTTTACCCTCTTACAAGATTTATTCCATAATTGCAACGTAATAAATATTACAACATCTCAATTTTATCCCTGCACAACATGAGGTGAAATACTCTACTTCTTAATTACCCTTTTGTTTATGAAGTCAAAGTTCCCATGTAATTTTTGTAAGGAAGACCCAGATTTCAAAGTCGCGACAGAGTATGTAAGTTTGTTTGGTTTTTTTGTTATTTGCACTGCCAAAGTCAACATATGTAGAAAAAAATGGTTGGTTCTCAGTTCAACTGTCTGAACTGTAATAAGACACATACAAATAGAGACTGCTTAAAGCTAGAGGAGAATTTTGGCAGGATAAAGCCCATCTCAAATTACACCACCCACTCCCTGGATTGGGAATAAAAGCTTCAACACTCTCTCTTTGATAGGAGTGTGTGGACACTAAAATATTACGTAGCTGCTGCTAAAAATCAAGAAGTCACTTGAGACAATCAATGTCCCTTTTTCCATGATCTTTGCAGCCTTCCACAATATACTGCATAGTGTAAGCGCTATCAAGAAATAATATAAAACATCAAGACTGGAATTTGTAGAAAGTAAAACTTTGTTGAAATAAATATTCCATTGTCCTCCTTGCTACCACCCATAAACTGACTAGATACCATATCCAATATCTGTATGGTAAGGTCTCACTTCATGAAAATCAATTGCTTGAAAGTATTGTTCCTAGGTGTATGGCACAATAAATAGATTTAGATAATATCTTTTAGGAATATTTACTTCTCATAGAGTAAATGCTTTATAGGTTGTATATCAAGAAAAATAATTTATCAACAAAGATAAATTGAGCTCAGAATGTCGGTAAAGTTAACTGGTTGGATATCAAATATTATTTTTAAAAAATGATTAGTTAACATAGAAAAATAAAATGATCTCAGAATGTCTGTCTGATTAACTGGTTGGATATCAAAAATTGGGAAAAATAACTCATGGAAAGATAAATTCAACTCAGAATTTTTATCTGGGTAAAATTAAGGATTAGTTTCCGAGTTAATGATTTATATAATATTCAACAACCTCTTAAATAACTGATTGCAATGTAATAAAAATTATGCTATTAATTGCAAATGATAACAAGGTTTAAATATTGTAATATCAATAAAGGAATTAAGATCAACAGACATCTCTATACCATTCAATACTTTTTACTACCGCATATGCTAATACTAACATGTTGGGCAATAGGCAAAATCGGGAGCATTCCACCTCTTGAATAATTATCTGTTTCAAATATGCTCACCCCTCCACCCCCCACCGCCCCTCTCTTTTCCTAAAGTGTTGTTAAATTCACAAACATATCTGAATGAATTAAAGACTGACCTAAAAAATAACAATATGTACACATTGCCCATGTTTTTTATTTTTCCCCATTGACTTTAGAAAATGGCTTTTAAAAGAATTACTTTCCCACTTGAATGATGTGGAACATGAGAAGCAAAGTTTCTTTCTTTCTACAATTCAAATCTTTTCCATCTAACAGCCAATTATTTTCCTCGGATCTCTGTCTAGAGTCGTCCTTGCTGCCTCCACGAACCTCCAACTTCTCTACTCTACAATTTCTGAAATTGGTCCCTTCTACGAATTCTTTGGTCTATCTCCGGGCAGCTTGCCTTGTAGATTGCATATTCCAATCTAAGTAGGACCATTATTCCATGTAAAGCTTAAACGACCAAATCATTCCTGTGATTTTTTCTGATTTTGAGACATATTTGGTTCACAGTAACTTGGTTAGAACATTTAAATCCCTGAATGCCACTTCTAAGAAACCATAAAAGACCAAGTGTTTTAGTTTGATAAAGGCAAAATAAAAAATTCATTACAGAGGAATGAGTTTGCATATTCATAGCCACCACACGAGGTAACTGTATTATGCTATATGATTGCCCATGGTTTGTCATTTCCCCGCAGTGTTTTGATGTTGAAACAAAAACACTTTGCATTATTACGATCATGATTGAAGCATTTATGAGTCACAAGTACAAATGAAAAATAAATTGAATTCAGATCCTTTCAGCAGATGGCTTTGAACTGCTGAAACATATTACGGGCAGCATGGCCATACGGGTGTCTTTCTATTCTACGGACATGCCACTCCCACCTCTTCTTAAAAATGAATACAGTGTAGAGCGGGATCTGAACCCAAAACTTTCTAGCACCACCAAGGCAATGACTTAGCAATTTTAACAGCTATACTATAAAAGAAACTGATTCTATTACAAAACAAACACTGAACCTAAATAGAAGGATTTGGATGAGTATAAACAGTGTGAATGAAGGATCCTTTGCTAACAGATTCATTAAGAGTTGAATTGTTATAGCTATATTTTGTTTTGTTTTTGTAATTTATCAAGTACCTATTTGATAAAAGATTCATTAAGAGTTGAATCCTTAAAATCCTCAGTTTTGTTTTATTTTTGTACTTTATCATGTATATATTACATCAAATTGATTTAACCTAAACCCTTTGCTAAATTTTTTCATGACCTATTTACAATAAGAGACACTGCTATGAGTTATTGTATGAATAAACCTAAATGGATGATTACTCATTAGAATGGCGAAAGGGAAAAAAAGGGAAAAAAGGCAATAAATACAACTTGCTAATCAGTCCGATGTAAACCTTATACATGATATCAATTATCTGTACAATGCAGTTATTGCAATAGAAAAGAAATAATTCTGAAGATTGATTCATATCTTGCATTGAATCTTATGGTCTTACATTTCAAATGAAAAATATAACATCTGTGACCACAACGCAATTTAACTTCAAACTGAATCCATCAAAATCAACAATATCATTTGGTCCTAATTGCATCAATACTGTCTACTATTTACTGACTTCTATTACATGATAAAATATCCTCATTGGGGGATTTGCAAACATAAAATAAACCTACTTAAACCTTATGGTTTAATGCCTGCTTTGACACTGTGTAGGTCATATCACCAGCGGAGCACTCTAGATGTGTTAACAAGCTGCCACACAGAGATAATAGAGAACTCACATGAATATCTCACCCAGTCACATTACACTAACATCGGGCCAACCCGTCTCGGCACTGTTCCAATAATGCCAAACGTCAGGCAGGCAGCTGCTAGAAAACCAATTTTTAGGACTTAGGTATGTCATGGCATGGGATCGAACCCACCAACTACCGGTTATGAGGTGGACGCTCAATTATTTATGCGAACAAAGCCGGGTTGCAACCAATTGATATGCTTAACCCAAATTGATGCAATTATCACAAATTAACAAAAAATAAATTCAGATGATGTATCTACAGAAAGGCACAGAAATAGACGTGGAGTGAAAAGAGAGTTTGGATGACAAATGTAGCAGTGTGTATATTTTTGGTGATAAAACTTGGATACAAGTTTAGGAGCTTAGCTTTTAATCATTTGCGACAAAAGTGCAAAACAAATTTCTTCTCCCAAAACTAAACATTCTGATCTATGATTAAACATATTTTGGTAATATAAATGCACATCACAGGCACAGATTTCCTTTTTTTGACTTATCACATCTTTAACAATATCAAGCCAATTATATATAGTTTACTAGCACCGGTATGCATTACTGCCTCACTCAGAATTTTCATTTTGACAGTGCAGAACTGCCTTTTCTCTCAATATAGCTTCCTTCTCCTTAATCAATTGCATAGAATGTTTTAACTACACAATGTCTGTAAATTTACAGACATGAGACAACGTCTCTGAGAGTTTTTTTCTCCTGTGATGAAGCGTGCCCTGATTCATATCCTTGGATAAGATTTTGCTAGTCTTCAAACAGCAAACCATAAGCCTTTCATAAACCAGTAAATTTAAAAGAAGGCAGAGATGGGTAATTCCTAATGCTGTCTCAGATCTGTCAATGTCACAAAGTCTTAGGCTGGTCATTTCTTAACCAAACGATTGACTGTTGTTAAAGTTCTAACCATATCTTGGATCGGTAATTTCAAACATAAGTAATTTGTAACAAAGTCTTTGATTGGTTGTTTCCACACAGCTGTAAGTGTCAAGAGGTGAAAGAGTCCGCCTCCTACAGGATTACCGCGAAAAAGGAAAGCAAAAAATAAAGATCAGATCAAGGAGCCTGAATACAACGCTGCAATCATGGCAGGTGATCAAACTATTCATATACAAATCAGATGATCATAGTAGAGTAAAAGTAAGGGTAGAGCAAGAGGAGAGAGAAACATATTAAAAAACAAAAATCAAAACAAAGACAAAATGAATAGATGGAAAAGACAGCCAAACCAATTAGGTATGAACCAGTTTTTTTTACCTCAATAGATGATATATCCAATAGTAGTTTATAATTATACACCCATCCATCAACCTTTGACCACAACACCACCTTGCCACCAGCAGAATCCACCATGGATAAAAACCGAGCTATCCGCTAATCAGATTAAAACCCAGTCCATGATTTTCACTCTAAAAGGATTGCACAGCACTCTTTTACTTGACAAAAGCTGTTTTCTAAATATTGCTTCCAGTGCCTGTTCCATTTCTATACCTCGGAACCTAATCAATTGGCAACGCTCACGATAAAATAGAGCAAAAAAAAAAAGTTCACACAAGATTATTTTACAAGGGAAGGCTTCTATAACAGATGAATCACAGTTAGCAGATATAACTGTATTGCTGCATGTTGATGGGAACTAGTATAATTCTTTGTCTAAAAAAGACTGGGGAAAAAAAACCCCAAAGATCAATGCAACAAAACCAAAAACACTGTTTCCCTAAAAGGGGTGATTACTGTCTATTCAGCATAGAAACACCCACTAGCATATAGAAAGACTCAAACACATAGACACAGTGATATATATATATATGATACCTGCACACACAAACACACACAGACACACACACACATACACACAGACAAACACATAAGTACAGACAAATAAAACAAGTAGTCTCACACACACACACACACACACACACACACACACACACACACACACAC
>JAUEKY010083619.1:0-10739 GCA_031833965.1 Scyllaea pelagica
ACAGACACGGGACAACATTCTTGACATTATCATTGCATGCATCAAAACATTGCCACTATTCAATATGACAATGATATGAAATTCTTCAAATTCCCCAAAACAAAGCGCCACAATTTAGGAGTTGGTGAAGCTCTTGGTCTAGATTCTGCTTATTCTTTTTCATCCATATTAGTACCTAAATGAGACTACACTGCTACATGGAAATAGTAAGAGGAAGTCAACCTTGTGGGGAATAAAATTCACAATCAGCTGGAAACATATATAACGATTCAATCTGCCAGCTAGGCGTTAGTACATTTTTTTGGACAGAGACAACACTGACAATGAAAACAGCCAGGTACCCATTTTACACTTGAGTGAGAAAATGTGAGTAAAGAGGCTTTTCCAAGGACTCAACTTTGCGCTGTCAAGCACGTGTATCAAACCGGCGATCTCAAGATCACTAGCCCAAAAGTCTACCACTAGACCACAAAGCCGCACTCAGAGCACTCACGACAGTTTCCACAGTAAGGAGACCAGTCAAAACTGAAAACAATTCAAAAGACACTGAAACTCAAAACAAGTGAGGTTAAGAATGCTTTCAAGAACACCATAGAAGAAAAATTCCCTCAAAATGACATGAAAGGTGTTTGGTCGAACATGAAGTCATTTGCCCGCTTCAACACCAAGAAAACAATAATCAACATGGAAAAGGGAAACGAACAGGATCATGTTGAAAAACTTAATCACTTCCATGCGCACAATTTAATTGCCATGATTTCATCAAAGAACATGCCGAACTATATGAGAGTCTTTTTATAGCAAACGATGAACTACATCATATCATCACTAAAGGGACAGTTACAAAAGCCTTTAATAATCTTGAACACAGTAAAGCCAGTGGGCCAGATGGTATCTCAACATCACTGCTGAAAATATGTGCTCCCCAACTGTCTGCAATTCACAACAAGTCACTGGCAACAGGGAAAATACCACCAGTCTGGAAAACATAACAAATCATCCCTGTGTCCAAAATCCCAGTTGCCAAGGAAATGAACGAATCTAAGCCTGTCGCACTCACTTTAATTCCAATGAGATGCCTAGAAAGAGAAAGAATCATACAAAGATTGCTCCTCCCCCACTGCGAGCCCCATCTAAAAGACAACTATCTATTCATGTATACAGCAAAAAGAGGAGTTGATGGCATGAAATCACAGTTCCCCAAAAATACATACAAGCACCTCAACACACCAAAAGCATACATCAGGACACTATTTATTGATTTCTCAAGCATGTTTAACACAACCCAGCGCATATTATTTTATCCCTAACTTTTAAAGATAAAAGTTAATCAGAACATTGCTTTCTAGATATTAAACTGTCTAGTTTAATGACCACACAGTGGCCTAACCACCTGTGTGTGCGTGTGTGTGTGTGTGTGTGTGTGTGTGTGTGTGTGTGTGTGTGTGTGTGTGTGTGTTTGTGTTGTTTAATCTCTTGGCTCAAGAGTTTTCCTGACTTTTACTTGATATGAGACTGGGTTTGAAATTTCTGACACATTCTGGTGTCGAACACTTTTGTTTGATATCAGACTGGGTTTGTAATTTTTGACACAGTCCGCTGTTGAACATCATGTCAGGTTCATACACTGCCTTTAGGCCGTACAAAAGGGAACTAATAATAAAATAGAAAAACACAATTTAAAGACAGTAATATGTGACCATCCAGACAAATAATTCGACCTTTGAATTATTGATGATTATCACAAGGACCAGGGCTCCACAGGGCACAGTTTTAGCATCTCGCCTCTTTTCTATGTACACCAATGATTGTGTGAGCAGATTTCCCAACGTTGCTACACTAAATATACCTATGACACAGCAATACAAGCACTGATAACTATAAACGATGACATGAAAGACAACAAATGAGCTATCTGTGAATTTGCTGAATGGTGTAATTATAATCACCTACATTTTGATGGGAAAAAAACAAAAGAGATGATCTTTGACTTCCTAACAAAGGAAATAAAACACGACGCCATTTTGGATCAATAACAAAACAGTTGAAAGAGTGAAAGAATACAAATACCTAGTAATCGTCCTGACAAAAAGCTTGAATGGAAAGAACACTCTAATTGTGTTGTAAATAAGATTATAGATGTAAATTGTGAAAGTTTTCAATTGTACAGACATTTTTGTTCTAAAAGCCTTCATTATCTAATAAGCATCAAGAGTTATCTCCCTTATATAATAGTTTATAAATAGATGATAATACTCCAACCATGTCGAGCTATACATCTGAGCATTTGTCCTATCGAAAGCAGGTCTTCTCATTGTACAGAATGAAAATCAATAAGAATACATAAGGAAACAATTTGGACTTCATCTCAAAAGAAACTTTTTGACACAACGCAAAGAACTGTTAAAGAGATAAACTCATCTCTCTGTACTGTAATCCCTTTTCTTTTGTTATTGTTAGTCCTGATATAATTCCAAAATAATATGAATGTATTCCAGAGCGAATGTTATCATAATGATATGAATATATTCCAGGATGAATGTTTACATCCTTTCTCTTAATAAACTGGAAGACTACTTCCACTATTCTTCCCTAACCAGAAAACCATAAAGTTGTTTCTTTTCACTAGATACAATCTTAACTAAATGAACAACCATAAGTTCAATAGCATCACCTGAGGCCATAACGGTAACAGGTTATCAGCCCAGGAACAAGTAAGAAATATTGTTTGTTACAAACATCGATTTTAAAGGAATCCTCTGCTGAAAACGACCAATGACTGCAATGGCAAACTCAACAGCTTACAGAACCCCACATTTCGATGGAAATGAAAGGAACTTCGAAATCTGGCAAGTAAAATTTTTAGCCCTTATAAGACTGAAAGGAAAACAATATATTCTTTAAAGAATCTCTGGATAACAGCGATGACCAGAATGCCGAAGCATTTGCGGAACTTATCCAATGCCTTGATGGTGAATCCTTGTCACTCATCATGCCTGATGCTGCAGATGATGGTAGGAAGGCCCTAAAATTACTAAATAACCACTTCCAGCTGAAGGGAAAGACCAGCATCATTTCTCTATACACTCAACTAACTAGTCTTAATAACCAAGCGAACGAGACTATTCTATCAGGCTTCGTTGTCAGGGCAGAAATCATTGCAACAAAGCTTAGAAATGCCAAAGAGACTATCAGTGAAAATTTTTTATTGCCATGATAATCAAAGCCCTACCTTCGTCATTCAAACCATTCAGGGCAGTCATAAACCAGAAAGACAACAACTTAACATTCTTACACTTAAAACAGCTTCTGAGAAACTATGAAGATCAAGAAAAGATCAGGTCAACAGACAGAGCAAACTCCAATGCTGTGATGCAAATGACAAACTCAACTACCACAGATAACACCCATGTGTCGCACAATCCTGCTTGACGATGTAATTTTTGTAAGCGTAACAGCTACAACACTCAAGAATACTACAAGAAAAAGCCTCACACCTCGACAAATCCGTCTTCTTCAAATCCAAATCGTTATTGTTTTTTCTGCAGAGCTAACAGTCATGACACCAAATTCTGTCGATCAAAAGCAAAGCCAAACATGGGACACCATTTCGACACTTTACAGATGAATACAAACCTACTGAAACCCACGACTTCTCATTTTATGTCAGCTCTACAATTGACGTCAACTCGTCAAACATCACATACTCAAGTTCATTCCTAGTTGAAAATGGAGCAAGCACACACATCATCGACAATGAAGAGAACTTTCTCTCCTTCAACAAATCCTTCACCCCCACCATTCATGCTATTCAACTCGCCGATGGTACAAAGACCACCAACTGTGTGAAAGTGAAAGGCCAGGGAGATGCTTCAATCAAACTGACGGACGTTATTGGAGTTGAACATCAAATTCTATTACAAAGTACACAGTTGGTTCCAAGTTTTGATCACAACATTCTATCCATTCCAGCTATAAAGCAACTGTGGTGCCAAGATAAATTTCTTCAATAATTCGAAATTTGTTGACTTGGAGGACAATGTGTTCAAAATTAACCAGCGGAAACAATTGAACAATGTGAATGCTTCAATGAACACCAGTGGCGGAGGCAGATCAAAATAAGAATGGCACAAGGTACTTGGTCACTGTAATGTGAAAGACATTTTGAAACTTGAAGGTAACTCAGATGGTATCAAAATTACTGATAGAAATGAACATTTGTCTGTGAAATTATTTTAGGAAAGATGATAATAGTTAGAAACAGGTCACCAGATGCTAGGGCAACAAAGCCACTTGAACTTATCCACCTTGACCTGGCTGGACCTATTAACTCAACAGCCAGAGATGATTTTGAATACGCTTTTGTATGTATTGATGATTGCTCCAGTTTAACTGTTGTATATTTTTTGAAGGACAAAAGTGGCACAGTTACTGCTTTTAAAAAATACTTAGCAGACATGAGGCCTTATGGCACTGTGCGTAGAATTAGGAGTGATCTTGGTGGAGAATTTATACCAAATGAGTTCAAATCTATTTTTGTCGATGGTTACATTCGTCATGAAACCAGTGCCCCTTACATTCCCCACCAGAATGAGACAGCTGAACGCCAGTGGCTTACTTTGTTTGAGATGGGGAGAGGTCTCCTCATTGAGTCAAAGTTGCCGAAGTCCATGTGGACTTACGCTGTAAAGGCAGCAAGCTACATTATTAATAGGCGTCATAATCCTAGCATAGCAAAAAAAATTTTCTTGAGGCAATAGATGGCAAGGAACCAAGTTTTGATAAAATGTATACATTTGGCCAAACCTGCTTTGGTTTAGTCCAAAATCCAAAGAAACTTGATGCCAAAACAAAGAAAGGAAATTTTGTAGGATATGTCTAGTACAGTCCTGCTTATCTTGTTTATTTTACAGGAGATGACATTGTGAAGAAGGTTAGAAATGTTAAGTTCACAAATACTACCTATCACTAGCATAATGACAATATCCAACCCAATCATCCTCCTGCAGACAATGACGATCTTACTTTAGAACAGTAAAGATTAATTCGAGCCTAACTTGCCATTGACACCTCCACATGAGAGTAATCATGAGCACAATGCCCAATCAGATGCTGTAAATGAAAACCATATCCTCCCTAATGACGATGATAACACTCTGATAGCACAACCTGATAATGACACTACTTACAATGATGATGACAATGTTCAAAGTGACAATGCCAATTTTAGATTTGGTAAAAAGGAAAAGAAAAGACCCAACTATTTGAATGACTGTGTCTCATAGGATTATTATGATTTATTGAATTATATCCAATATTGTTACAATGTTTCCAATGACCCTTCACCATTGTCTTATGATGAAGCCATGTCAAGCAATGAAGCTGAAAAATGGAAAGCAGCAATGGATGATGAAATGCATGCCTTGAGAGAAAATTAAACATTCAAACTCACTCATATCCCAGAAAATAGAACACCAATTGGTGATCATTGGGTGTCTGCCATTAAGAATGGACCGGATAATAATCTGCAATATAAAGCAAGATATGTTGCCAAGGGATATTCCCAAATACCAGGCATTGATTATAAAGAAACCTTCTCTCCTACAGCACGCATGACATCAGTCTGTACAATGACACAGATCACAGTCCAAAGCAAAATAACAATCCATCAAATGGATTTCAAATCTGCATACCTCAATGTCAATGCATCCATTGATTGTGAATTGTATGTGGAACAACCGAAAGGTTATGAAACTAAGAGTAATACTAATCAAAAGTTAGTATTCAAATTGAACAAATCCCTCTAAGGATTAAAACAGAGTGGCAGAAATTGGAATAATCGTTTACATTCATTTCTGTCTGACTTAGAATTTGAACAATCCCAAACAGACCCTTGTGTATTCACAAGACACTTACATAATGAATCTTCTATCATTTTGTACTTTGTTGATGATCTATTGTTGATGTCACAATCTGATGCAATAATAACCCATATAAAAAAGCAAGCTTAAAAGAAAGATTTAAGATGAAAGCCCTTGGAAGGATATCAAACTTTCTTGGTATTGATTTCACATATGATAATGATATGATTATAATGAGTCAATCCAATTACCTACAGAGATTGCTTGAGAAATTTGACATGCATGCTTGCAAACCAAAGTTTACCCCCTGTGATGTAAATGTGACTAAATTTGAAAATGAAGAAGCAGCAGAAACTGATTTTACTAGGTACAGAGAAATTGTTTGGGGACTTATTTATGCTATGACAGGCACCAGACCTGATTTAAGTTACATTGTGACAAAACTTTCTCAACAAATGTCAAAACCTAATGTAAACCATATGACTATGGCTGAACATAACTTAAGATAAACTAAAGCAACAATCAATAAACAGTTAATCTTTATAAGATCAGAAAACCCTCTCAGCCTAAAAGGCTTTTGTGATGCTGATTGGGCAAATTCCAAAGACAGAAAAAGTGTAGTGGTTATGCTTATCAGTTGTCAGATGAAGGACCAATCATTGCGTGGAAATCTAAGAAACAAAACATTGTGGCACTTTCAACTTGCGAAGCTGAATATGTTTCAATGTCAGCAGCTACACAAGAAGGAATTTTCCTCTTGTCACTATACAATAACATGTCACCACACAATAGCAATGCAAAGCATTGAGTTCATTTACCTTGAACTGTGACAACCAGTCAGCTATAGCATTAGCCAAGAACCCAATGCAAAGCCAGAGAAGCAAGCATATTAACAAAAGATACTATTTTGTCGGAAATTTAATTCTTAATGTTTACATGGAAATCTTGTATTTTCCTTCGGAACAACATGTTCATGATGCATTGACAAAACCTAAGACAGGAATTGAAATTTAAAGATTGATGTCCCAAGCTATTTGATAATATTAATAGCTTGAGAATGTTATTGATGCCTATTATTTTTAGCACGCACTTACAATGACAAATGCATAATATTCATATTTTGGACCTTACTTCTATTTCTGTATTGATTCAAATGATTATTTGAGAGTAAACATGTTTTCATGAGTCATTATCATCATCATGAATTAGTTTTACTTCACAAGTGGAAAGTTCTGTTCCAAAATGAGTCAAAAGAGTGTGATTCAAATCCATGATAGCAGAGCCCTTATAAGCTTCATGTATTTGCCTCAAGTTATTTGCACCAAATCTTAACTGAAAGTAATAAAGTAAAGTTAATGATAAAGTTACCCTACCAGAGTTTGAATCCTTTGATGTGCATAGAATAAACAAAAACAGCCATAAACTAATAAATTTGTACTTCATAACTTCATTTTAAAAGTTTCAAACATGTTAACTTGATTTCTTTGAAGCAATGTCTTCTTTTTGAGCTCTCCTTTCCATTGCTTTGAAAAATAGGAACGGTGCCATAGCCCGAGCACAGATAGCAAGCTGGGGCATGATGGGGGACAGGATTCTCTCCTTTTCTCTCTTCACTACACAGTCGACCACTTGTGCTGCCACATAACTCGGATCCATTCCCTGATCTGTGTGCTCATCCGTTTCTTCAAAACAAAGAGAGAAGAGATCAAAATCTATAAAAACTCCTGCCAGAAGAATTCATAAATCTTAGAAAAGATTACTGGTTTCATTCTAAATAGGAAATAGACATTAAATTGAAGGTCCCTTGAATTGGGGACAATGTTATTGTCATCCTACATTTTGTATTCATGCATTACAGGCAGGGTGTGGTGTGTAAAACTCTAATGATTTTGCTGCTTGCTAAAGATGAATGTGGGGCAACCATGACACACTAAAGCATCTCATTATTCAAGCTAACATTTGGTTCAATCAATCTCAATAATGACAATGAATATTTGCTTGGCACATTTTTCAAGAGTAGCAGAAGCTTTAGGGTCCATTGTATAAAAATAATCATAATATAAGGCATTCCATACAAACAAAGTAAAAAAAAATAATATCCCATTATATAAAAATCATCATAATATAAGACTTTCCATACAAGCAAAAAGAAAATAAACAAAGCAGCAAAGAATTCAAGTTTTACTTTTTTCACACGTTTGAATTTTGCTGTTCAAAAAAGAGAGAAACATCTTTATCACAGCTCATCACAACTTCCTTAACAGAGATCATCATCATCATCATCACAGCCTTTTCTCCCGTTCTAGATTAGGATATAGACCATATAGACCACTAATAATTATCTTGCATTACTGAATATAAACCTCTTTTCAGAGAGACTTACTCCCATATTTCAAACCATCACTACACAAAGCATTCTTGGAGAGATTGGTCTTAATGTAGTACGGGTGGATGACACAGACATCTATGTTGTGTAATGAAAGCTCAGCACGCAAAGAGTCAAACAAGCCTACAAGAGCATGTTTAGAAGCAGCATCTGTGAAAAGACAAAATGAAAAACAAATGTATCAATTCAATTCAATAGCTGCAGTTGAGGTACTTGAAAAATCTTGTCTTCTATATCTACTTGCTTGGAACAAAAATTTTATGTGTTGAGCAAAAATATCATTACCACTTCTCAGTTTCACACTCTGAAAATCTACCCTTTCCTTGAATGTGACCCAAGAGAAAAATTTTCCCTTTGGAGATTAATACAGAGATTTTGTGTTATCTACTTATGATGGCAATTATTGAAGTTTCAATCTTTAAGTTTTTGGACACTTTCTGGCAAGGCTGCAGTAAATATGCTAAAAAAAGAAACTTGAGAAGAAGCTTTTCTCAGCTAGAAGTGTCAATACTTGAACAAAAGGGGTTGCTATGTCGAGAAGGGTACATATCAAAAGTATTTTAGTCCAAATTTAGTGGTGATAATCTCAGGGGTTGTTAGGGGAAAAAAAGTCATTGAGACAGACTAATCATTGTTAGCCCAACGTGATTCAGACCAGATCTAGATAATTTCACTCGAGTTGAATTACTTTGGAATGAGAAATATTCTTCAAACAAGTAACACATTTCAAAAATTGTTTTAAAAAAAGGTTCGTAAAAGAAAGAATAACTGAATTATAATTTGATGTAGAGCTGGATATATAGCATGCAAATCATCAATGCATGATTTAACACCGCAAAATTGTCAAAGGGAAAAATATATACAGGACATCAATTTCCACGGACTAAAACTAGCTATTGCCACAACTGAATTGCAACAGAACCTATTTATATTCATTTATATAAACAGAAACAAAAAAAAGCATTTGGTGGAGATTTAATGCTTCTTTAACTTGTCCTCCACTTTTGTATTACGATTAGAACTAAGGATTATCAAACCTATGGGAAGTCAGCAGGTGATATCAGACAATCTTGAGCTTTCCAGGACTTAATTCTAATGGTTGATCTCAAATCTTTGAGTGATTTTAACATTTACATTGGGTTAATAAGAAAGAAATTAAGAAGTTACAAACTAATCATAGGACTATGACAGCGCATCGAAATTGAATTAACATCAAAACAAACAATGTCATATCTCCCCACCCCCCTCCAACTGTTACTAGGGTAAGCCTATATAATTAAGAATGCTGATTAGAACATAACCTCGATCTACCATGTTTCTCCCTCAGAATTGGCAGGTGGTGAATTAAATCTTTAGTCATGTTTTACCCATGTTTTGAAAATCAGCAAATTGGTAGCTGTTCCAGCTAACTTTGGGCAAAATGAGTAAAAGGCATTGGAAGGAGCTTTCTGGTATCTCTGTGAGACAGCACAGCAGCTAACCAAGAGAGCTCTGTCTTTGTGGAAGACTATAAAGCAGAGAGCCAGTGCATTAAACACTAATATCTAGCTGGATCTGATCTATTCAATTTGGATTAAAAATGATAAAGAGATAAAACATGTTCTTCTGTGCCACCAACTTACATGCTGTCCTATTTGGAATGCCTATCAATCCTTGGATTGAGCTGATGGCCACAATATGGCCACTCTTTCTTTGCATCATTTGGGGAAGAAAACCTGGATGGATGTGCAAAGAAAACAGATACAAAATAAAGGGGCAAAGTCAAAGACATGAGGAGGTCATCAGCTCTGTAAGAGCAAAAGTTAGTTTTAAATACATATGTGTAATATCATGGGCTGTGCAACTATATGGAGTATATCCATTAAGATGCTCTATAGGCTTTACAGAAATAGTGGGTTATGAAATATGATAAGTCAAAATACTAACTAAACATGATGACACAATTTGATAATTTTAATTTTCATGTGCCTCTCAACTCCATTTCTGAGAGATTATTTCTGACAATGCACTTTTTATTTTGTACATTTAGAGAAGAGGAAATCAAATATCACAAACATCACTTCATAAAGACAATGAATCAAGACCCATGAAGATATTCTACACCTGATATACTTTGGATAAAATAATACAAGGACACTTTGTAAGCTTTCTTTCTTGTAGATTATAAGGACACACCTTACAATTCTTTAAAATAAAAGTAGTATTTACATATAATAAATTACAAAAATTATTATCCTGTTTAAATCAATCAATGGAAAATTACCTTTTACTTATACATTAAAGTTTTTAGGTTCATTTTGGTTACTTGTAACAAACTCCTTTCTTTCTTTATTCTTTTGCATTACTCTAAAAAAAAAAGGGGGGGGACAACTGTTTTGCCTAAAAAGTAAGTTCTCTTGTGCTAGAAATTCATTAAAATTTCTTCAAAAAAATTCCCCCCTGTAATAGAGTGAACAACTATTAAAGGGAATTAATAATTACTATTTCTGTAT
>JAUEKY010083730.1:0-10737 GCA_031833965.1 Scyllaea pelagica
TTCATCCTCAACTACGGCTTACCATCAGGACTCAAGCCACGACACCACAACGACTTCAGTTGACCCTTCATCTCACCCGGGGATCAGCAATAACACCACCATGTTCAACAGCAAAGGAATCACCATTAAATCATCATAATTGCAATCATCCTTATCATCTTCATTGCCCCCTCCTCCTCCTGCTCCACCACCACTACCACCACCACCACCACCGCTATCATCATCTTCTTGAGCATCAGCAGTATCACCATTATCATTAGAAGTAACTAAATCACCACTAACACCTTTCTCGTCAATCGTAACTTTCTGTTTCCTATCGCTTTTCAGGAGGCTTTACAGCGCTGGCCTGTGCAAGAGGTGACGTTATGTTCAGAAAGGCAAGTGATGTATTTGTTTGGTCCCTGGATACCTGGACGGGTGACTCCCCACCATCTCTTAGCACTAACATATTTTCCTATGATTTGAATAGGAGAGCCGTTTGCTGGAAAGTGCATGGGTGTGTTGACCTGCTTTTGGAAGAGACCACCGTCATCAGCTCAAGTTAGATCTCATGATCTTCTCATCCACACACACAAGGCAACGCCTGGACTCTTACTTTTGTCCGTATCTTTTTACATAGTCGCTTGCTAGTGGTCTTCTTGGCTTTTGACTTGTTAGCCAAACGGTAAGGTGCAAGAATGAAAAACATCGAATCAAATTGAATGTACTTTAACATTGTCTTAATACCTAGCCAATGAATATCAATATCGTCTTTGGATATATGTATTAAATGATTGTATTTCCATTTCTCATTTTACCCTTACAAAATATGAAATGGCTTGGATAGCAGTTTTTTTCCGCTTATATAATAAGCATTAAGAGAATTATTGTTTATGCTCTTTGTTGTTGTTCTTGCTGCCACTGCTGCTGTTGCTGTTGTTTTTTTTTGTTGCTCGCAGTTACATTCGTTTATTGTATAAGACTCAATAGTCTTCTTTGGCGCTTCGCTTCCATTTAGCTGCTACCTGCATTGCACTTAAGGTCTCCAAGCAAAAGAGCGTGCCATGTGACAGGACCTGCAACATCGCAATAAGAAAAGTGCGTTCTGTGGAATCTTTGAAAAATCCACTTAACATGCTGAAAGGACTTTACAAGGGATAAAGTTACAAGCCAACAGCAACAGGAAAAAACAGGACGAGACATGATGCCTGCAAGGCACCAGTACATTTTTGCCGGGCGGACACAAAGTTGTAAACGGTCAGGTACTCACATCTGAGTGAGGTGGTAAAATATGAGTAAAGAGCTTTTTCCAAGGACTCAATTTTGCGCCATCAAAGACGGGTATCGAACCAGTGACCTCACGATCATAAGCCCCAGAGTCTACATCTAGACCACAAAGCCCACAAAGCAGGACATCTTAGATTCAATAATCATTTAGTACGTAAATACAATCTTTCTTTCAGATTAAATACAATTAAGCTTGGCAGGCCAGAGATTTTAGAAACTATAAACATCTGCCTATTATTTGACTTAGCCTTTATCATGGAAAACGTAAGGTCATAATGTCTTTGTTTGGGTCGCAGATCACTGATGTAGTAGAATCCTTTGATTGGTGTAGCGAAAACCTGGTTGATGGAAGAACGACGCAGCATCCATCCACTCATTATATTTGAAATAGGGATTGTTTCGTTATGTGTGTGTGGGGGGGGGGGGGCGTACTGGCTTATTCAAATTGATTACTGTCATAATTTACAATTTCACACCAATCCATTCATGTATTTTTACATATTGTTCTATGTTCTATTTTGGCATCTTCATGAATCATCATCAAGAATCAGTCACAACGCACCAACTTGATACAATCGCAAATTATAACTAAGATGCCTAAACTTGAATATATTTTGATTCGAATTATCCACTATTAACTTACTTAGTGCCATGTGTCATTTGCCAATTGATCACCCTGGTAATTTGTTTTTCTTGCTAGCATTTCTTCTTCTTTTGCTATTTCTTGCTTGTACGATTTTACTCTTAACTTTTGGCACCTATTTCAGGGGCCTAAGAATTATGATAAATGCTGAATAAAGTTAATCTATATCATCCTGGGTCCTCTGTTTCTACTCAATGTGCTAATCATACATCCACTAATGTGTTCATTGTGTCTATCTATGGATTATGCGCTGGCTATGGGCTTTACATTATCCGTATTTAGTTTGGCCACATTGAAATTTCGAGCAGCTGGCGTGAACTTTTATCCACAATACTAGCGTTAAGTTGCAGCCCAATATACACTTAACGAAGTGCGTTGACAGTTCTTTACAGTACATGGGGTGTTATGCTAATACCAGCACGAAGCGCTTAGGACGAGATATTCAGCCTGCTAGGCGTTATTCCATCTTATTCCAAACAGGAACAACGCTGTTAACGGCAAGATTTTGTTAGTAATTTAGGTTAGATAGATTATAATCTCGCGTCACTTATCAGCCTTGCCCTCTTGATGAACCCTCTCTGTTGGGTCAAGTATCAAGTAGTTGAGCATCCGCATCAGAACCAGTAGGTCGGGGGTTATGTTCTTGATAACGCTATTCTCAAGACGTAACGATCAGCAATTTAGCAGCTGTCCCGATTTACGTTCAGCATTATGGGAACATTGCTAAGGCTGAAGATATGCTCAGACTGATTTCACTCCCGCAATCGAGGGATTTTTTAACGCAATGGGGCATTTTTACAGTATGCACAGAGACCCGGAGGCCTAGAGGGGCTGGTGCATGTAAACGTGACGTCACAGGTCATAGCGGGGGCGCCGCGCAGTTTTTTTTTATCATCATTGTTTTCTAAGTGGCTGATCGAAGAGAAAATTTTTTTGTTTCACTAGTTTCTGGTTAAGATTTCAAAATGCTTTTTTTCAAATTAACATATATAAAAAAAGGCAAACTGTCCTATTCGTATGAAAATGTGCATATTCATTCATTTCGTTTTAGAGCAGCTACCCCATTGACACACAGCTTTGTTTTCTTCATTTAGAGAATGGTTCAATATATCATTTCCAACGTAATCGCATTTTATATAAAATTAGCAAGCCATAAACCAACAAAGCAATTGTGAGTTTTCTAAAGTGATGTCGAAAAAATCCACGGCATATATAATTTCATCGATTAATCAGGCAATGAGTCTGTTCCAAATTCCCCTCAAGAGTCATGTGAAGGTCATTTCATCAACCATCTTATCTAAAAGATGTGGATATTTTGACTATAAACCGTTCTCCTTAAAAGATTCATTGGTGCACAATTTATGACAATTGTGCTATTACTATTATCATTATCAAATGAAGTGAAGACTGGTATATATATATATAAGAAAATACAAGTGACGTGACCACCATGGTCTATACGTATTTACGGTCACGTGACTTGAGTTTTCGTGAATGAAAATGCCCTCTGACGTGAATTTAGAGGGGAATCTAGAACAACCATATTGAACACTGGTGACTGAGCCTTCTTTACCAAAGGAATAGGATCAATTGTATTTCATGCTTCCTTTAAGAGCACCATTATCTTGAAGGCAACTTAAGGTGAAGGCGATCTAGTTGTGGTTTTGTATCCTTCAACTGTCCAGTTTTCAGTCTGAAAGCAACAGTTCGACGGGCTTAATGAATCGTCGGCCTACGACCGGTTGGCCTGGGGTTAATGTGATATATGGATTAGATATTCGTCTGATAACTCCTTTTCTCTCTGTGTGGCAGCCTGTTGACTCTTGTATTATGACACCATATTCTCTAGTAACGAGGTACCGGAACCTCTAGCCTTGTGGAATCAGAACCCCATGCAGAGTGGTATCAGAACCCCTGGCATTGTGGTATCAGAGCCTCTTGTATTATGTCATACAAGTCTTCTGGTATTGTCGCAATACAACCTCTAGAATTGTGGTATAGGAGTATCAATCCATCTGTTCATGTGGTATGAGAGTCTCTAGTATCATTTTGTCAGAACCTCTAGTTTTGTGGTTGTTTCTTATTTCTATCCGGTAAAAAAAAATAACAGCGTTCAATCCAAAGAATGTTAAAGTAGTGGATAACTCAGAATGTAAGGCGATGTTGTCGTGGCAGGCAGAGATTCGAATCTTTTTTTCCCGTTTCTTCGTGGAATGGCTGGGATATGTTGAAAACAACTCAATTGCTTAAATATTACCAGCATCATTTTTTTTAAGTCAGTCAGGCAGATACAAACACTATACCCCCCACCCCTACTCTTCTAAGCCAGATTTCTTTTTATATTTTGATCGGTTAATTCCAATATTGATGTTCCACCATTTAACGACTCCGACGTAAATTGATGTAGCAGCCTCGTGATAACAAATCCATAGAGACTGACACTAGAACATAGAGCACACACAATCTTAATATCAAGAGCCAGATCAGATGGGCCCAAGTCGTCTGCTCCTAACCCGCCCCGGGACCCTTGTTAACCTAAATTGTGATCTTCTAAATCTAGATCTTGATGTTCACAAACTAAATCTTTTATAGTCAGATATTACTGGCCTCAAAACACTGCTGCTTTGTCGAAAATATAGACTACAACTACAACTAAAATAACTAGAAACCGACAATTATTGTAAACTTGAATCGAATAAAAGATCTTTATAAGTCCCGATTAACTGTTTCGTGATACCAAAGAGGTAAAAATAGAAGGAAATAAAAGTCAACAGAATCAATCGCCAATGAAATACCGCATGTCCCTCCCTCTCTTCATCCATGTATGTAAGTGTGCGCATGTGTGCTTGCGTACGTGCATGCTCGCCTCTCATTCTCTCTCTTGCCAGTATATCAACTTTATAACTTCTCCCTTTAGCATCGGGCACTGTACACTCACGAAACGAATATGCTGAAAACAGTTTATTTGATTATTTATATATAATGTGTATATTATCTAATGATCTTATGAAGCGAGCAAACGTACATATAAATTGGTGTATTACAAAGCAAACTCAGTTCGAACAAAAGGCATGATCAGAGCAGTAGAAACATACAATGAAATTATCTAAATAAAATGAACAGTAAATGTATGAAAATCACACAAATCACATATCTAAAAATGGAGAGCATTTAATTAGCGCAATATCCACTAAACGTGCTCAAAGCGCTTTAAAAGGGGTCCCCAACCAATAGCAACATGAAACAAATAGGACAAGACAAGCAGCCTGCTAGGCGCTAGTACATTTGTTTGGACAGATGCAACGCTGTTAACGGCTAGGTACTCATTTACACCTGAGTTGAGTGAGAAAATGAAGGTAAAGAGCACTTTCCAAGGACTGAACTTTGCGCCACCTCCGACAGGTGAATCGAACCTGCGTTCTCACGATCACAAGCCCAAAATGTCTACTACTAGACCACAAAGCCCCACACTAGGCTCTAGATCCCATCTGTTGATGTTACAGGAAACAGGGGAGTGGCATGACAGGTGTTTATCGGGTTATTAGTAGAAAATAAAGCACAGTGAGATTTTTGTTACTAGGGGGACTTGAACCCGCGACCTCCCGTTTCACCGTTCAGAGGCATGACCGCTGAGCCACTGAATCCCCAAAGTCGTAAAAGTGATTGTCAGTGGCCCCCCGCTAGGCGTTTGGTAGTATACGAACAGTGCTAGGACTGTTTGCCCAGTGTCAGTAGAATGTCCCTTTAAGAAATATACATGTTGAGTCCTCTCTTTATCTCTGCGTGGCAGCACGTTGTCATACCCAACACATCCAAGTCATTGTCGAGTCACTATCATAATTGTGGGGCAAAGGAAAGATCATCTTCTAGGGTTATTGAAGCTGATATAACACTATCTTTTTTCTAAATATCGCTTGTCCAAAGTAATCTAGCATCTAACGATTTTATAGATAATAGAGTTGTTATAAACGAACAGATTTCTCTCACACGAGCGGACATTGCAGAATCTTGGGAAAATATAATCGAATAAAGCGTTGAAACAGGGCGTTAAACCTTAACGTCAAGCCGTTTGAAGTTCATGTGTACCCATGTATCAAACAAACCGACATACAGTAACAAAGAATTTCCTCAATTGTCATAGGAAGGGTAAAGTAACAATTTTAGCGTGTCTTTTTGTAGTGGACACCGTGAAGAGAGTTCTCAAAAGCAATGTAGTCTATAATAAATATTCATCGATTTTGTAAAATTTTAGAAATCTAATTGTCTTGTGATTGTACATACTTATTTTAATAGACTTTAATAGATTATCGTGTTGTTAACAAGGAACAGATTTCTGTCATACGAGCGAAAATCGTATAATCTTTGGAAAAGATACACAGATAATATTTAGTTCATTATCGAACCATTACTTGGTGCAGTATTGTGTTTGATGCCACCAGCAAAAGAGCAAAAGATGTCATTTGCACATATGCTAACTATCTGTAAATCCCCCCTAATCAGAAGCTACTCCATTATAATATTCTTAAGGATATGACATTATAATTTTGCTATCCGGCTGTCGTTAAGGAAGTTCAAAATGGAATAGAGCTTGCACGAATCTCTCTCTCTCTCTCTCTCTCTCTCTCTCTCTCTCTCTCTCTCTCTCTTTCTCTCTCTCTCTCTCTCTTTCTCTCTCTTTCTCTCTACCCCCTCGTCTTTCTCTCTCTCCCTCTCTCTCTCCCTCTGCCTCTCTCTCCCTCTCCCTCTCCCTCTTCCTCTCTCTCTCTCTCTCTCTCTCTCTCTCTCTCTCTCTCTCTCTCTGTGTGTCTAAGTATGTAATATCATAATCATAATTTGTCCCAGAAGACAAAGAAGAAAGTTGACGTTATTAATATCATTATAGAAACGGGTTGAAAGCCAAGTCACCCTGACCCAATGTTCTTATGAAGACATCAAAAGATCCACTGCTTCCTGCGTGCACGCCTGTATGCATATCTCTGCGTGTTTGTGCGTTTATGCAAAGGAAAATTAAAAGGCTGCATCTCAGCATGAAGGCAAATGAATCACAGACCGAAGAAGCGCATTAATATGAACTTTATTGCTGCATCTCGTGTGGCTGTACAAACATAAAACCTCATCAACCATGCAAAGTTAAAAGCAAAACAGGTTTTTGATTTCCCAAGGGATCTTAAAAGAAATGACCCGGTGATGAATCACACGCCAGTGCCACGGCAAAACCCGATCTATATCATGTGTCTCTTGTGGGGTACTTTCCCTAGAAGTACTACTACTTCTTTATTGAGAGCACTTTTTCCTTGAAACCATCCCGGAAGTATACTTACATTGTAAGAGGTTTGGCCCCTGACTTACATGGTGTGTCATAGTTTTTAAAATCTTCTATCCGAAAATTGAACACGGTCAGTTAAAGAGTCATTACTTAGTACTCACAACATTGTTGCTTAGGGCATACTCAACTTTTGAATTGTACAAGTTCAAGTCTGAAAACAACATGGTGCTTGTTCTTCAATGCGTATTCAGACATGATTGTTTTACGTTGCATCGCCTGTCAAAGACGGTTTTGGATACCGCAATTCAAATTTGTTTTTGAAATTTCTTTAAAAATGGACTTAATTAGACACTTAGCGCTCATGATGAGACACCATGTATTTATTAACTTCCCTTCTGGACATCATTGGTTTCTGAAGTTGACATTTAAAATGTTTCCTCCGCAAGTTCATTTAAGGTGAGCAGTTTATGTCTCAATGCGGCTCTAAACGTTTTTTCGAGTCATTATGATAATTCGGGGGCAAAAGAACGACCTTCTTCTAGGTTTGTTGAAGTTGTGGGGCTTTGTGTTCTAGCGGTAGACTCCTTGACTTGTGATCGTGAGATTGCGGGTTCGATACACGTCTTTGACGGCGCAAAGCTGAGTGCTTGGAAAAGGCTCTTTACTCACACTTTCTCCACTCCACTCAGGTGTAAATGAGTACCTGACCGTCTCTGTCCGGAAGAAAAATTTGTACCAACACCTATCAGGCTGCTTGTCTTGTCCTATTTGTTTCATGTTGCTATGGTTTGGGGCCCCTCGTAAAGCGCTTTGAGCAAGTTTAGTTGATATTGCACTATATAAATTCTGTACTTTTAAAAACTGTATTTTTAATCTGGCTATCGCATATCCAAAGTAATCTAGCGTCTGCATGAATTAGAACCGTATCTGCGCAAAGTGCCCTGTGCGTTTTTAAAGCATCACTCATTATAAAGGAGGGGTTGCTGCACTATGACAAAGCAATAAAAAAAATTAATAGTTGATGCCCCGCGCGCCACTGTGACTGATATTGCCCCTGCGTGCAGTGAGACAAAGATTCCGCGAGCCAAGTTATGGAACATGTCTTCGACTAGCTGTGTACGATCAACGGATCGTGGTTGTACAAGAGTGTTTGGCCTACCGTACACGATTGATTTTCATCGTTGTTGTCACTGAGAAGGTATTTGGGAGAGTTATTTGGATAGTTTCTTAAAGTTGTTTTGTGTGTGCGTGTGTTTGTGTGTGTGTGTGTGTGTGTGTGTGTTTTACCCATTATTATCATCTCTATTGTTTAACTGTGATCAGTTTGTTTAGAGTGATTGGTGTATAGCCTACGATGGAGTTCTATTTTTTGTCACTGAGAGGGTATTTCAGATAGTTGTTTAACGGTGTTGCTTTTTAATAATATTATCATTCTCTTGAGTGGGATTATTTTGTCAGTGATCTTCAAATGCACTCATGATACCCACACACAGAGCCTATCGCCTCATCATGAGATAAAACCTAACTCTGTAGTGAACATTCTGTTCTCCTTTCTGTTCTTTTCTGACAAGGCGTTGTTATTTCTTAGCACCGCATTGCTGACTGTTAATAGTCTTTCATATAATTGACATTTTAGTTACTGCACACGTTCCTCTTTACCCGTAGTGGATAAGCAGCAAATTTTTTGTAGATAAAGTGGAAGTCCTATCTAAGGCTACATTTAGATTTGTTGGACCTTTCTAGATGTACACCTCGACGTGTATTTTCGTTGAGTGATTCAAGAGTCGGCACAGTGGGCTTGCTACCTGTTATCTTTATCTCTTGTCTCAGAGCTTTCCTGACTTTTGTTTGATATCAGATTGGGTTTGTACTTTTTTACTCATTTTGGTGTCGAACATTACATCGTTTCCCGACACTCCCCTGCACCTGATAAAAATAACAAAAAAAAAAAACAACCCAAATTTCTCTGTTACATAGGTTATTAAATTTTTTCTTGGTTTTTTTTCCAACCACAATAATGTCAAATGTATTTTATCCAGTATGCTTTTCTTCTTGGGCTATTTCTATGTCGTTTAATCATTCACTCATTCTGATTGTTTTGTTTGTTAGCGAGCTAAAGTGTATAACATGTTATGTTTCTAATTTCTCTCCCCTGATACTTCTTATTCTTAATCCACATATCAAAATAATGAAACATAACATACATGAGCAACAATCAGAATGGCGGTGATATTACCCTGTCTTTCGTTGATCGGTATATCAAAATGATAGGATATTATGATCCTTATCATAATTGTCAGAATTGTCGCTTAACCAAAACTATGGGCTTTTAATGCAAGAAATAATGATATCATCTTATTGTTTTATCATCAGTTTGATCACATCTCCAAAATCTGTATTTTTTCTTGTGTAAACCTATAAACTGTGTCACCGATTCTGATTAATATCGCACATACCTGCCCCTGTCATTAATTGATTCATTCAACTCCGATTGCTACTTGAATTTTCAACACCCTGTGGGCCAAATGCTTCTTCTCCTTATTTCTATCAACGAAGTTCCAGGAGGCACAAACAGATCATGGATTGGACTCTATAACGTTAAAATGTTTTAACTCCCTTTCCTTCACTCTTTTTCGTTTTATCTCGATCTACCTATCTGCCTGTTTATCGTTCAGACTATCTCTCTATCTCTCTAGCTCTCTATATCTTTATCTGTCAATCTATCTCGAAGGAACTGTTGCATCCTCCTTATTTCTGACCAATTTCTACTTGCTTCACTTCTTGTCCTTGTCTATCTGTGATTCCTAATCATTTCCTGTCCTGATGTCATCACTCATCTTATTCTTCTACCCATCTTACATTGCAAATTTCCTTCCAGCTCCCATCTTTCCATCGTATTATTATTTCGCTTGCCATCATTTCTTGTGCTTGTATGTCACCTCCAAATGTGCTACACGATGTATTTACTGACATCACGAATCGCCCTGCTGTATAAATAAGAAGTGCAGTGAATTCTGGGATAGACAAGATTGATTTGTCAGGATTTTCCCGACCCCCCTGATGAGAAGCTATGGCTTGTTTATCTCTCTCTCTCTCTCTCTCTCTCTCTCTCTATCTATCTATCTATCTATCTATCTATCTATTTCTCCCCCTCTCTGTCTGTCTGTCTGTTTGTCTCTCTCTCTCTCTCTCCCCTCTCTCTCTCTCTCTCTCTCTCTCTCTTTCTCTCTCTCACTCTCTCTCTCTCTCTCTCTCTCTCTCACACACACACACACACACACACACATTGGTACCAAAGTCAAAGAAAGAGAAAAATATTCATTATTTCGTCATGAGTTGATTGAGACAGATGACTGAATGATTCCAAACCAGAAAAGATATTTCATAAATTAGGAAGAAAAAATGCAGTTCCATACCGATAGCAAAAAGGCAGAATACAGTTAAAAAAAGAAGGAAAAAAAGCAAAAAAAAAAAAAAAAAGCAGGACAGAACAGGTCAAAATATAAAGGTCAGTATTTAAGATAACTGTCCTTACTCGTAGAACAATATATTTGTAAAAAGG